>OMNZ01018018.1:1778-11967 GCA_900303255.1 Lesueurigobius sanzi | reverse complement strand
CTAATTCTTCTAAAAACTTGCCAACAGGGTAAGATTTATACTGTTGAATTTAGAAACAAAAAAAAATCTCATTGCACTCAAAAACTATACTAATTTACTTGAAATAGGATTGTAGTTGATGTCTTTTCTTAATTTAAGTGTAAAAACACTTACAACAATGGCAAATGTCTTGAAATGACTTAAATACACACATTTTAAATAAATTTTACTTTTACCCCGAGGGCCTGCTTGATTGGGTGGGCGAAGGGAATTGATTCTTGGTGTGCGTGGGTGCTTGTGGTAGTCGGTTGTTGGGTGCGTGGGGGGGCCTTTGTGTGTGTGTGTGTTTTGGCTGTGCATGGCTGGGTGCCTGTAGGAGTCGAGGGGTGAGATGAGTGGTGGAGCGTACCTCATGGCCGGATGTTCGTGGGGGACCTGTGGTTCTGTGTTGTGAGGTGCTTTGTGTTACATTCTTGTATGAAAAGCACTTTATAAGCAACGATTGATTGATTTCTGTGTGGAGTTTACATGTTCTTCCCGTGTTTGGGTAGGTTTTGTTTGGGTGCTCTGGTTTCCAATACCATATACCATATATGACGAGAACAAAGCGGCAGGAGCACATCATCCCTGTTCTGTGCACCTTACACTAGCTCCCTGTCAGCTTTCGTGTGAAATTCAAGGTCTTGAACCCTATTTGAGTGAGTTGTTGCGACCCTACACTCCTTCCAGAGCCCTGAGGTCAGCCGACCACCTCCTGTTCGTTGTCCTTAAAGCCAGGCTAAAGACCAGAGGAGATAGAGCCTTCTCTGTGGCAGACTATGGAACAGTCTCCCTCTGTCTGTCAGCTCCTCTCAGTCTGTAGGACAGTTTAAGTCTAGACTGAAGACACACCTCTTCTCCCTGGCCTTCAACACAAGCTAGTGGAGTAGTGTATCTTTTGTATTACTGTAGTTTTTGTTTTGTTTGTTTTTTACGTGTTTTTAATGTTGTTACTGTGAAGCACTTTGACCAACTGAAGTTGAATCGAATTGAATATAAAACTAATGCAATATTGCTGCTCCACTGATGTAAAACTAGTATTTATCACAAGCATTATCCCATGAAACAAATCTTCCACATACACACATGGCATCTGTATTTGTTCACAGCTCTCTCACTTGTCCTCCTGTGCCTAACCAGACTAGCGCGTCCTTCTGTCCGTTCCCCCCAGTTCCCTGAAGCTAAACCTGAACCAGCTCTGGAGAGGAGCGTGTCCAATCGCCGCTTTGTCGGGGGAACGAGCTGACGAGCCCAAAACCGCCGCCTTTTAAAAGTGCATTTAACATATTTTTGTCAAAAGTCACGGCTCCTTTTGTCACCACTCCGACAATTCATTTCAATCTGCTCCGGGCGCCAACTTCACACAGCGGGCTCGTAATCGGAGGAGAGGTCCATTTAGTCGCCTCTTTGCCTTTTTCTCAGCAGCCCCGTCGACGAGCGTTCAGTTCCGGCGGAAGGTTCTGGGTGGATACGCGTTAAGACCCCGCCTTTTCGGACGTCAAAAAAAAGACCTACAGCCTAAAGTGCCCTGGAAACGGTGCTACTTACATCAAAAAATGGACTTTAAATGCAAACAGGCAGAACGGGGGGCGGCCAGAAGTACGGGAGAATCTGGAACATGGTTTGCGGACTAGGATTTCACAGCGTATTGTGCTTGGATAAAGAAAGAGGAGAAAGAGAGAGAGAGAGAGAGAGAGAGAGAGAGAAGAAGGACATCGCTGGGGGGTTTCCATATAGCGTTTTGCAAAGACGTTGGCGGTAATTTAGCTTTGATCTTGGTTCCAATGTGAGTCACTAGAGCCACTGAGAGAAGGAGGGAGAAAGATGGGAGAGAAAGAGAGAGGCTGGTGTCTTACTTTAGTATTGATCTTTGGTGGGAAGTAACAAAGTAAAAAGACTAGTACATGAGGTAATTTTACTTTACTTGAAGGAACTAGTACTGATTTTGTTTCCTAGCAGTGGAATACAATTAGTTTTAGTTAGCATTTCGTTAGCGTTTCGTTGACAGTGACCCTGAAAGTTGTAAAATGTTCTTATGAGCCCATTCATGTAAAGAACTGGGAAGTTAGAAATGTGTTAAGAAAGTTTGGAATGAGTTCTAATATTATTAACTATTTAATTTACTAGTCTCTTTCATACAGTTTAAGTTGGGCACGTGGGAAATCTATGGTGCTACAGCTATGGTAAATGTCAAAATGCGGATTATTTATTTTCGTAGTTTATAATTTCTCTGTAATTCCTGGGCCAATCCACATGAAAAAACAATTGTCACAATGATCAATGGGCCTCATTAGTATAATATTTTCTCAGGAAAATGTTCTTCTTAAGTATAACTTTAAGAAAAACTTAGGTCTGATTCACAAAGCGTTTCTTAAACTCTTCTTAAAGAGAGATGCCCCAAAATCATGAAGTCGGCACCAAGAACACCACTCCCCTCATTATCAGGACGTTTACATTATATTGACTACGGAAATACAAAGACACGCCTCTAAACTTCCATATATGGGCATGACAAGAGCATGAGGCCGTACTCATTTACATACACTCAAGTAAGTCACTTTTTGAAGTATTTAATATTTGTATGGTATTTTTTTTTTATAACATTACTCTTATTGTAAATAGCCTCCTGTATTTTGTCTAAAGTCTCTCCTCTGATTACGACAGGTGTGACTCAGCAGCAACTAACGAGCTGCAGCTGTCACCTGTGAAAGTCTGATTTACACTAACTATCTCTGCTTTTAGAGAACTTTCATTCTCTCACAAAAAAAAAAAATATTTAAAAAAGATGAAATAATTGTTTGAAAATGTGCCTCATGCTGTGTAACATTTTTGGAATTTCTGGATCCATTTTGACTGTGATAATATTCTAAAACTGCAGATTTGCTGTGCGTCCTGACTGTTCCTGATTTCTCTATCAGGTAAGAACCAATTCTGTAAATGCCACCAAATTCAGTCAATCTTAAGAATAAATTTGTCACATAATGTCACATTATTTTCTCTAAAAGATGTTCAAAGGTGATGACAGGATTACTAAACGAGTGGGATTTTGTTCAGATGAACGGACTTCAGCCATAAGTCATAATAATATCAAAAATATAAAATAATTTGGCAAGTTTGTGGCTCCAGTCACTAAAGAATGATGAGGTGCAACATTTGTGGAATTTTAATGTTGGTATTTCCTTCATGAACTGTACATACCCCACAGTTGTATTGACGAAACCCTCTAAATGAGATTTTGACAAAAAATTGAGAACATGAATTCTGTTTTTTGCTTGATCTTGCTTTCTTCCACTGATTTGAATTATCCATAGTAATGGAGTGACAGATGGTATAGTCCCACCACAGACTATTGTGACCCCAGAATGAATGACTATTGCAATGTAAAGCATCTTTGAGTGTCATTATAAGTATTATTGTAGACAAAGTTTCTGAAGATAGAAGCAAAACATCATCAAATCAATCAATTTGTGCTGTCCATATGAAATAAACCAATAAAAAATGCTCAGTCTAAGTTAACAGTATTTGAAAAGCTCTACTTTTCCTCATATAAAAAATATACAGCAAATACAAAAACTAACCCAAAACTAAAAGATTTCCTCTGTTCATTTGCATCACACATAAACGATCTGCTCCATTTTACACAACAACCTCCGAGTGACTCGCCGTGACCTACTTTTTCCCCTCCAGAAACGGGAGAACGAAATCTGCTGAAATGATCTTGATAATTCAATCTAGTTTTGGTTGAATCCCGATGCGTTCTGAGCCTCCGCCGCTGGTTCTTCTGTGACCAGGCGAAACGTGGCCAGCTTCTAAATTAACCGCCTCTATCTCGCGAAGACGGCAGAGAGAGAGAGAGAGAGAGAGAGAGAGAGAGAGAGAGAGGCCAGCAGCGGACTCCAACATGGGGGTGAAAATTAATTTGTAAGATCAAAAAATATTTAATTTTGCTGCACATCAAACAAACTTGGTGTCCCTCCTTTTCTTCATCGGCGCGGCGCCTTTTCTTTAATTAAAAAGCATTGTATTATTGCGGCAGATGAAACAGGGACATCTATGGAAACAGTGCGGAGCGGACGGACTAGCACTAATCTTTGGGTAATTATTTTTTAATTGAATCTTTTGAACACAAAGCTGCGAGCAGATGCTGGCGTTAGTACATCCAGAGACATGCAGAGGGGCTGGGATAAGACTGGGGGAGAGAGAGAGAGAGAGGGAGGAGGGGGCAGTTTGGAGGAGTTTATCTAAACCTCCCGGCTCTCGAAAAATTGTGTCTGCAGTTTCTATCAGTTACCTTGATTGTACAATATAAAGATAATAATAAAGGTTTGGGTTTTGTACATTTCAAAATCAATTCACTTCAGGAGGTCGCAAACAAGGCTGATTCTTCTTCTACCCGTTTTCGGTGGTTTTATAGAGACATATCATGCAAAATTGACCTTTGTGATAATGTTCCCTCATGAACAACATAAATAGTGTAGTATTTTGACCAGATTTTTCACATTAAAAACTGGGACAAAGATATATTCTTTTGGGGGGCGTATTGGGACGACCTTTTCCCATGTTGAAGGGTAAAACTGTTGGTTTGTTTGACGGACACGTGGCCAAAAGTCATAAAGTATCAAGTAAATACCTAGACAAAATGGTTATTTTTCATAATTTTTTTCTCATGTTTTTTCATATTTTTGTCAATTTTTTCTGTAATTTTTCTTGCTTTTTTTGTAATTTTCCCATTATGTGTTTTTTTTCTCATATTTTTTCAGCATTTTTTTCGTCGTGTTATATTTTTTTGTCACATTTTCGTCTTGGCCAAAAGTCATTAAGAATCAAGTAAATATGGTGCTTTGGACAAGGCACTGGTGGAACAAACTGGGACAACTGGGACAGAGGTTGAGTAAAACTGGGACAAATCAATGGTTTCAGATAAGTTCCCAGGGACATGGGACAGAGGGCTATAAACTGGGACGTCTGGTCACCCTCATTTTGCTTTATTCACCCAGTTTTGTGTAATCCTGTTTTCTTTGCTGTCTCTTCTTCCACTGCTTGGAACTGGATTTGTTGAAACATACATGAAGGAACCGTAGGCAACAATTCTTCAGTCTTCATCTGTGCTCTGTAGTTGAAGTGTAGTTTCGGGAGAGACGCACTTGACCTGGCACGCAAGTGGGAAAGAACCAGCAACCAGCACGAAGGTCCTACGCTTCAACTACAGAGTACAGATGAAGACTGAAGAATTTCTGTCTCCTGTACGACTGAGAACCTACACAAATGTTGAAGGAACGTAAAACTGTTGAACGTTGAACACAAGAAATTGGAAGCACTTACGACAGCCGTGGCATGATGGGACCCCATTACAGCCTGGGAGTTTTAGGTTTTAGACTGGCCACATTCAGCTACTCAGCAGAACAATTATACCACCACACACTGGACGAGGGTTTAGCTCATAAATGACCAAACTATATGGAACTTTCAAAGTGAGTTTGCCACAGCGTGTTGGCACATAGAACTCAGCAGACCATGGTATAGAGATATCTTAGTTGTCCAGTTTTTGCACACAGAGCGCTAATGCCTCTCTTTGACTTAGCCTACATGGCATGGCCTTTTCTATATTTTCCACTCAGACTTGTTTGAAGCACAGAGCAGCCGCTAGACTGGAATCAACCACTTCATGGTTGAATGATGCAGATTTTTTAAATACCATAGTGATTATTTGGTTTGACTTTATTCATATATCTGTCAACAGAGTCCAGGCTATTGATGCAGCCTATAGGCCTATAATAGTCCAACTGTGACGATAAGCAGCCCTTTTAGTATTTAGTATCTTACGGTATCTCTGTATTTTATACTTCAGAGATGTATTCCAGAGTACCTAGCCGGATTTCTTTCTTTATTCTATTCTCACATTTATTATTTTGTTGTTTGTATTTTAGGACTTATTTTAAAATTGTTATTTTTTATTTTAAGATCACTATTTGAGCTACTGTGACAATGCAATTTCCCTTGTAGATCAATAAAGTATGTCCAAGTCTAAGTGCCACAGTTCACCAGGGAATATCCCAAATTAGGAAATATCAGGCCCTCTATCATGGAACTTATGGCCCCCAACATTCTTACACACACTGGGGGAAAAAATTGTGTCTCTGGTCAGATAATAACTTCAAAGTGGCTATTTTAAATGAAGATGGCCAATGGAACAAGCATCATTATCTTGCCATGGGGACGTTTGTGTTAGTCTGTGATTTTGCTTTTCTTATTTCTAGTGTACAAGTTAAATGAATGCAGGGCAGTCCGAACTCACTCAGAGCAGGGGCCACCAGACGTCCCGACACTGCAGAGCTGGAGAGAAGACTGCTGTGAAGATGGTCGGGGGGAGATGGACCACAGTGACACCCGACATTTACCGAGAACCAGAGTTGAGCACGCCCAGAGATCTTCGCAGTGGAAACAACATCTCTGAATAAACATGTCATACTGCGAGATATGGCCACTCTGTACTGCCAACAGCTAATGTATATGAAATGTATATTCTTGTTTGAAAATGTTTTATTTACTTATTTGTATTCTTTATTTTACCAGGTGAGTCTATTGAGAACAAATTGGCGACCTGGCCAAGGCGCATCGCAATTAATGGGACATTCTTGCTGAGATTCAGTCCTTGGATGCAAGCATGAATAATTTAATAAACTTTATTAACATAAATTCCCTAAATTCAAGCACTTTTTAAGTCATTTATCTTTTCTTTTCTTTCTACTGTACAACATTTTTACACAAAATACTGAAAATGCCTCAGTTCCTATAAAAAAGTCCCGTCCAAACCCTTGTTAGGTGTTGTATAATGCATAACACTGATATTGCAAGTAGTGCTTTATTTTGGGCAAGGATTTGGAGGATTGGCCCCTGGTCCTTTGACAAAGAGGAAAATGGGCTCCTCCTGGTCCATCCATCTTCTTCCGCTTACCCGTTGACGTCCTAGCTGTCCGGATCACACCGCACCAGTCCCTTATGGCTCCTCCTGCAGGCGGTGGGTCCACGGGAGGACGGCTTCATGACGCTCCTTCACTTCTGGGCGATGTAACTGGCCTCGATGGTCTCTCATCACAAGGGGCTTCTGAACCGCTCTTAGTCTGACCCCCCGGGACTTGAAAATGTCTGACTATATCTCCAGTTTACATCAGTGTATTTTATAGCCTACTTTACACCACAAAGTCCAGTGTAATGCTTCCAGTGATCACCGACCACATCATCCTTATGTAGATTCCTCAAGTATTTAAACATCCTCTAAGTACCTGTATTCATCTCATCCTCATCCAAACATCCACAGCCTTCTCAACCCGAGAATAAAACCACCTACTTTAAGATTTCTTCTTCTTCAAAAAAAAAAAAAGAAATCCGCCTCAAAAGACGAACCAGGTCTAAACTTGTCCATTTGATTTCCTCCTTTTTTTAAATGCACCTTCTTACTTTCGGGAGCGGGTCTTTCATTCAGTCACATTAGCCATGCTTCCGGCGACACAGCCAGCCTTAAAAGTTCTCCATTTCCGACACACTCCGTTGAGAGAGATGCAAAGAGCGGCTTAAGGAGCAGCGGAGCCAAAAGGAAGACATTTTTAGCTGCGGCTTCTTGCCTCTTAATCATGTGGAGTGGCCCACCAAAAGCAGCACAAATCATATTACTTATATTAGCATTTAGGCCCCGCGGAACACGCTCGCAACCAAAAAGCACAAGCCGCTTTATCGAGGATCGCGAGAGCGGAAATCAGTGGCCAAAAATTGCGCGGACGCATGCAAATTTTACAGGTGGAAAGCACTTTAGCAAATCTGCGGAGGACTTTTGCGTTTTAGAGACCACACTGGGTTTGAGCTTTTTGCGAGCGGCCCGTGCGGGTAATCTCGGGGTAATTTGTCGGCAAAGAAACGCCGGCTTTTAAAGTACAAGATGGTGGTTTTTTTTTTTTTGGAAAAGCAGGAGGAGTAGCAACATGTAAGACTAAGCTACGTGCGGTTTTTGCTTTTTAAGATGCTCCGTTTGGGTGGGACGGAGTTAAAATCGGAGGCGGGAAGCAACTGGATGCGAGACAGATTTATTTTTGCATGGAGAAAAATACATGGCTCAGTCTTTTCGCAATTGTTTTGAAGGCAGTAGTGAGATATTGCTGTGTCAGATGTAAATGATTAGGTGTGTGGCGTTTCCTCTTACATGTTTCTTATGTAAATACCAAATATGGACTAATGGAGAGGTTCTTATGTGGGCCCACTAACCAAGACCCACCATCACCCGGATCTACAACCTTCTGCCTCGTCTCTGTCCCATAAAACGACCAAAGACGGTGTTAGCATTTTGACTTTAAATAGGGCTATGTCAGTAGTTACACGTTCAAAGTCTTTACACAAAATTAAAACTGTCAATTTTCTAAGCGGATAAAACGGGTACTATATTTTTAGGCGGAATAACACCACTTCGCGCAGTATTAAGACGCTCTTATAGGATTCTCCCCCACTCAATTCCGTGTTATTCCGCCTAAAATATAGTATGATGGACAATACATACTGATGGACAGTATGTAAACTTTTGATCAGGGACATTTGGCTAGTTTCTAGTTGAAAAGCGTAAACAAACAGGTTTTTTGACAGTAACCGGCTTCACACAACCACTAACCATGAGTGAAATAAAGGTTTTTGTTTTATCATCAGTCATATTTTATGAAATGCATAAGTTTACAGGGAATGTAAACTTTTGGCCACAACTGTATACATATACTGTATTATGGAAATATCTGTAGGACCCCTCCCAGGAAAATTTTAACAAATAATTCTTGGCCTATATTCATGGCTCTAATGTATTTTTAAGCAACTCATCACTCAAAAAACAGTAAGTAAAGCTTAAAAGAGCAGCACTAGAGGTTTAAAAGAGCCACATGTGACTCAACATAATTGCCGAAACCCAAACAAGAAAAATAAACCCTATAAAACTGAAATCAACACCAGTCATTTTAACCTTTCAAAATAAATGTTCCCTATAGAAAAGCCATGCAACCCTCTGAAAATCATTCTGCGACCCACTTTTGTGTCCCACGCCACCATTTGAGAACCACTGGTCCAATGGATACAGGACCTCATGCCCTTTCACAAACATTCACTCCATACACAGCGGTGATAAGCTATGTTCTGTATGTAGACACATTTGCACCAACAGACTTTCCCAACGCCACCATCCGCTCACTCAGACAGACCTCATTCATCCTGGCCCAAGTATATTCTACTGTCTGATAAGTAATTGTGCTTGTGGTATATCCATATTTGAAAATAAAAAAAGAGAATTGTGAGCAGTATCCAGTTCAGCCGCCCACATTGACAGACAGATCAGGGGAACAGTTCGGACTCTGAATGCTCAACGATCCTCCAGCGGCAAACCGTGTCATATCGAATGATAACTAATGAGGAAGACACTACGAAACAGAGATGTGTGCCAGTGCGGCCAACGATCCAACACACAGAGCGATGCCACTTTGCGACGTCTCCCTGCTCTTACAGCAAACAAAACATAATACATGAACCAGAAAACATCAGATTAGACCAGGGATGGGGAACCTTTTTCACATCAAGGGCCAAATCAATTTTTATAAAGTCCTCCAGGGGTCTTACTATACAGACCTGCCCGCTCCTGAGGGTCTCTCCACAAATGACCACAGAGCAGGTCCTCTACTCACAAACAGGGTACTGCCGACCATTATACTACTACTATATACACACTATACATACTGTACATGTCTCTCGCCTCACACCGCGTTGAACCACGTAAACACTTAACTGCAGTTTTGGTTTGGGTAGGCAAAATAAAATCCAGGCATTCCACGCATGGAACAGCTAGGCATTTCGTCCCAGAGGGTAAACAGTATATTGCAATATTACTTCATATTGCCTTAACGACTAATGTAAATGTGAGAATTTCTTTCTTGGTCAGATACTGTAAGTGTACAGCAGTGTTTCCCAACCAGGGGTACACGGGAGCTTACAAGGTGGTACTTGGAATAATTTCAGATACAAAATGAGATCAAATTGAATTGTATTTTTGGTTATTATATTAAAAGAAAAGCAATTTAACTGTGAGATGTGAGATTTTGAGAATATTTAGTTGCCTTTTTGCTGATAAATACAAGTTTTAGTCATTCACTTT
>OMNZ01018009.1:24797-43646 GCA_900303255.1 Lesueurigobius sanzi | reverse complement strand
GACACGTATTCAGTTTGTAGTTTATGCTTCGTGTAGCTGAATAACCATCAATGTGTTACGTTAGCATACCGTACACCTATTCTATTGTTATTATTATAACTTGCCTTTCAAGATGAAATATCTGTTCTTGGTCTTGGATTTTGTAACATACATTTCCCTCCAAAAATGCTACTTATAGTCCAGTGCGACTTCTATATGTTTTTTCTTCTTCATTATGCATTTCTTGGCTGGTGTTACTTACTGTATACTCCGGAGTGACTTATAGTCTGGAATAGCCTGGTCTTACCATCCCCTCGTACTCATTTCGTACAGAGGGTCTGGCCCTACACAATTGATCTCCGTTTTCAGGTGGGAGGAGTCAACTCCTTTTAAAGTTTGAAACGATTGGATCTGATTTTACCCACTCGCTCGCCTGGCCTACAACACCCGCCTCCCCCGCTCGCTGAATGGTCCGACGCAATTCAACCGATGTTAACGCAGCCACTGAGATCAGACCCAGACGTACATGTAGGGAAAATGATAATTGACCGGAGTTTACGGATGGCTAAGGCCAGGCTAAGTCTGGAATATACTGTACCTATTTCTTCCCTAATTTCATAATCATGAATAACCTTAAAATTGCAATATTTTTTACTCACAATAATCGTGACTCCAACATGTCATACATCACAGTAAAATGACAGATTCATCTTTTGCTGGAATTGTTTGAAATCTGGAATGAGTTTTGCTAGTTATTTAGGGCAAATCCATAAATTAACTTACAAAAGTTTCGAAAGTGAAGCGTATTGTGTGTTTCTCAAACTGTGGTGCATGGGCTGTGGATGTTTGTGTCCTTTGCGTTATTCCTTCTTTAGTCATGATTTATTTATTTATTCATGTTGCTGGCTAAGCCCTCATTTAGCTTTGGTTCAGTCCTTTTAGAAGTGTATGGTGGTTCTGGTGGTACAGTCCAATATTTCCATAGGAGGTACTTGGTGTGAAAGGTCTGAAAGCATCTGCTCCACTGTCACCAAACACTGAGACGGTGCAGTTGATTAAACAAACCCCCGCAGTAATACAGGGTAACAAAGTACTACACTCAGCGACTGGGAGTGAAACGTCCTGATAAAATGTCATTTGTATCTGTACTGCTTCTTGATAATAATAATAAGCCTTTCCCAAACAGAAGGGAAGTCAAATAGATTTTGATTCCTCTCCAAATCATTCAAAGGCTTCCCGCTAATGTAACTTGATCAGAGCGCTCTCAAATCGGAGCGTGTGAAATGACAGTTGAGATTAATTTTGTCAGGCTTGTAATCGCGACTTATTGATGTGTTTCCTGCAAAACGGCACATCGCGAAGAGAAAATCCAGCCAAGGGGACATTTGCGCTTCATACGGTATCCACGGATGCACTTGGAAAACTTGATTTCAGAATATTAATCTCATTTGAAGTAGTTTTGACTAGATTAGAACTATTTTCTACTCTACCTCCCAACCTTTCTGTAATCTCAGTATACAGTAAGAAAATAAAACTGCCAATATAAGACTATGGTTCTTACTCCATTGGCAAAGTTGACTTGAATGTATTGAAGTCAGACACACCCCTGAACAAACAGGTAATCAATGTGGTCAAATGTGAGACGAAATCTCAACTCAAATTTAGATTGATATTCTGAATATGTTGCCTTCGTGTGACTTCACAACATACTAAAAATGGAGATGGAGGGCAGCTGAAAATCCTGCGCTGGTAACTTCAGCTGCTCAAAAGTATACATACCCTGGTAACACAAAAACCTTTATTTCACTCATGGTTAGTGGTTGCATGAAGCCATTTATTGTCAAAAAAACCTGTTTGTTTACGCTTTTCCACTAGAAACTAGCCCAATGTTTTTCAGAGAGTCCTGTATTTCAGCTGAAGTGAGTTTTTCTTTGCTCCCGAACAATTTTCCTGGCTGTTGTTGAAGGTCATGTAAACGTTAGATCAGGGACATCTGAGTAGTTTCTGTTTCATTATGATTTCAAAAAAGTAAACTCAGTTCTTTGACAATAAATGGCTTCGCACAACTAACCAACAACTAAAATATTTTTTTGTTATCATTCATATTCTATTCATATTCTCTGAAAAAATGGCCAAAAGATTAAAAAGTTATGTAAACATAAGAGCACAACTATGGTAACTGTCAAAATAGACTTCATTTATTGCTTCTCTGTAATTCCTGGGCCAATCCACATGAAACACAAACTGTCACAAAGTTCAATGTCTTCTCTGTCAGCACATATGAACTAATGTCTAATTATTTTCTCATAAAAGTGTTGAAAAATGGCAACAATATTCAAAGAAATGTGCAGGATCTTAACCAGTAGAAAGACCTTACAGCCATAAGAATAGAATTGCAGGTTTGTGAATCCAATCACTATCAGATAATGATCGGGTAAAACATTTGTCAATTTTCTTTTCAAAAATAGAGTTGTATTGGCACCTGTCCGCGGATGTAAAACATAATTTTATAACATGAACCTAGTTGAGTCATTTAACCTAAGATAGATATTTACTTTTTGCAGTGTGGACATCCGACACTGACCTCCATATTTCATCTCAGCTAACCCTCTTTTGTGTTGATTTACTGACTGTTGTTGTAATCAGTTTTGTTGTACCTGGCCAGAGGCTGTTTATATCTGTTAAACACGAAAACAAAAAGATAGAAAAACATGTCAACAAATCAAAAGAAATGATTTCATCAAGGTGACAACAAGGCAATCCATCAAGGTGGTCGCAGTATGTGGACGCGTTGCCAGTCACGGTGCCCGGCCAGATGCCAGGGCCAGCTACATCGCCCATGCCAGCGCCTGAGGGTTGCATGTCCTCGCCACAAGGACGGACAGGTCGTAAGGGACAATTGCACTAAATCATTAAGCTCCGCCTCCCTCCCATTGTCAGGGTCCACAGAGGTCCCCCCCCCCATGCTATACTCAAAACACCGGCCAACCCCACCTATCTGGCATCACATCCTCTTATTCCAATTGATACGCTGATGTATGATGTTGTTATGACACTTCTCCCCGTTTGGAGAGAACCCTAGTGTCAACAAGGCTCTACACCCAGTGAGTGATTCGTGCTAAATGCATTTTAGAGTTTTGCACAAATACATTTTCAGAGCTAAGTAAACAATGCAGGCCATTATCGAGATGTATTGTTTATGCACTTGGAGCTGTGAGCAAAAGAGGCCCAGAGTGACAAAGAAGCAAAAGATGAGAGGGAGAGAGAGCCTCCAACAGACGTCGGCTCGGGAAACGTGGCCCGTGGAGAGCGACATTCCCATTCTGTCAGCATTTTTCCCTTACGCGCCGAACAGATAGCTAAAGGTACCACTTAATGTGATGGGGGACAGGATCTAATGGATTGATACACAGGTTTTGACATGCTATTTGAGCATGGAGCTGGCTATAATTGGTCATGTCATTGTGCATTAAACTAACGATATATAGAGGAGTTGCCCTGAGACGAGCGTCTTTAGCAAATCTGTCAGGTATCACACCAAAACACCCCTGACAGCTATTTGAGGCAGGAGTGCTCCGCAAAAACAAGGAGGCACGAAAAAACGCCAGCATTCCCCAGTGACAGTACATTAGCGCGGACCACCTGAAATCTCCCCGCACCTCCATCTGTTCGTTGCCTTCACGTATATATCTTCTGTCCGACTGCATGCTATATTTAGATGACATTTTCGGATGCACCAAAGCGGGCCCTCGACCTTCGTAATGAGCCAGAGATGTGTGGCTCCTCCCATTTATGCAAACGGAGATCAAAGGTCCGTGGTGAGGCTAACTGGACTCTACATGACTCCATTGCTGTCAGGGGGCATTACATCACCTCTGTCGCAGAAGTTGAAACAATAGACGCCACACTTCCATTTTCAAGATTTCAGGTCAAAGTTCTGTAGCATATTCCACATTGAGACTGTATCTTGAGAACAGGGTAAAATGTAAGCTTATGGTACTACGGTAATGCTGCAGTGAACCTGTTGATGCCTTATACCAGGGGATAGCTGGGTAACTGGGAGAGTTTGTTTGTTTGAGCGGCTCTTTAAGGCTCGAGGTGGCGATTTATTTTTATTTTTATGTGGGACGGCTGGGGAAGTGATGCTGATGGCCTCTGATTGGCTTAAGGGTTGAATTCAATGAATTCCAAGAAAATGACCATTGATCACTATCCTCAAGGCGAGACACTGCAGGTGAATAGGGACACATTTTAAATTGAGGGATATTAATTTGAAACTTTTGCTGTTTATTTCTGAGATAAATATGAGAAACAAATGTATTGCATGTTTTCTAATATTTTATGTTTTCATATAAAAAATAAGGCTTTCTATGTGAAAAATTGCCCAAATTGCCAATATTTTCAGCGACAAAATCTAAATAATAGAGTGAGAATAGATTAGTTACAAAGATGTGTTCTGAGGGGATTTGGGATTTTTTGTTCAGTTTTTGAATAAACTAGATATTAGTGAATAAATCTGTAATAATTCAAATTTTGCCTTGTTTTTTAGGGTTCAAAACTAAAAAAAATAAAAATAAATCAGGCTTGAGGTTTAATTTCCCTTTGATAAAACCTTCAAAATATTGTGAAGTCCAAGACTGGACAGTTTGGAGTCTGTAGGAGATATTAAAGTGGAGAACAATGTGAGAAACATTGAAACTGTGCAACAATTAAACACCATATTGTTTTGCTTTGGTGATTTATTTATTCCAAAGTGAAAGTTTAAGAGATAAAACTGGCCCATAATCTGAAAATTGACTTTTGCCTGAAGTGTCTCCCTTTAAGACTATGGTTTGGGATTTAGCCAGTCATAGGCTGTGTTGTCCTCACTGCCCTAGCCAATCAGAGGCATCACTTCCCATGGCATCCTGCAGAAATAAATAAAACCCTTTCTTTCAGCCACTTTTACACAGATTTATCCTGGACGAACTCAAGAATCTCGACCACAACAGAGCACACGGCATACAATTATATCTTAACATGTTAAAATGTCTCAAATTAAGTTTATTTGGTCTTAATTTGATAGTAAAATATGTCTCAGTTAAATAAGTACTTTTGCACTTAAAATGAGAAAAATCTTCCTTATTTAACAAAAAAGAAAGAAAGAGAGATTTACTTTGACATTTTAAGTGCAAGGTAATGTTTTTCATAATAGTTTAAGTGTAAAAAATACTTAGACTGGCGGATAATTATACTTAGCAAATTAAAATGGCTGAAATTAAGGTAAAATATTGTTCATTTCAATTCATTTTTTACACATTTTTCAAAGGGAAAATATCTTTCTCACAATTTGGGTAAAACCATGAGTCATGACAGTGATCTTTGATAATATAAGTTTTCTGTCTAGCATCATAAAACATGTATATAAAAATGGGCCAGTCTTTTGAACAGCTCTAACGGATCCCAAAGACTCAATCAACTCCCTGTAAATACCATTGTGGGCCACTATACAAAAAGATTGATAGTAAAAGGGTATCTTGGTTTGAATAAGAAAGGCATTGGTGACCCATGTGTAGAAAGTAGATAGGCCTATTTCATTTGTTTAACATAGCCTGCTGACTGTGGCTATGTATCAGGCCAGGTTTTTTCAAGTGGATGTGATCCCATATCATCCAGTTCCAAGGCAAATGATTATTCAGATGAGCTAAACCTCCAACTGTAAAAGGGCCTATCCATATCTTAAACCCCAGCATATGCCTCTGGATCTTGAATCCTTGAAAGAATTTTAGCACAATCACAGTTAACATTTTTACAGAAAGACACAGTCCTGCCAAACACAAAAGCCTGTATCAGTTTAACCAACCTTAAGCCCACAGGGACAGCAGCGATATACGTCAATATTCTCTAACAACGTCTACCACTATTTTGGCAGCCATTTTGTTTTCCTAAATACATAGTCTCTGCGGCTGGGCTGTCTGTCTGTCCGTGCTGTCAACTGCTCTGGTGTGATTGGTCTGATGGGCTTGATGCTCATCACTCTGTCAGCCTCGACTCGCCTTTCATTAGTCTGTGCCCCTCCATCCGCCACACTCACACAAATCACACTGACATCCAAACTCCTCAGATCCACAGAGCAATTTAACTGATATTCATTAGAGGGATGACAAGAGCTGATGGGAGATCTGTGCTGTGGAGGAGAGGGCGACTCTATCCCTGTCCTGTCCGCCTCCCTTACCCCTTTCACTGCTGACTTTGTTTTAGGAGCACTGAGGCGCAGCAGCGTCTACAACTACGCAGCCCTCAAGGAGAGCGCAGACAAAAGAACAATAGACAACACATCTAATCTGCACTTTATTACCAGAGAAATATACAACTCTGAGGACTTTTGTGTTTTTCATGCTAAATAATTGGCTGCAGCAGATCGTAAGCTTCTCCTCAGCGCTCCTAAAACAGCCACTATAATGCTCATCCAAGCAGAAGTCCAATCATTTAGCCCTCTCCCTGCAGCCCCTCATTAACCCCCAAAGTGTCAACTATCTCATTAACGCCCCAAACCCTCCTCACCCCGAGTCCATCACAGAGCCCACAGCGTTCATCAACACTACAGTGCAGTGTTGAATGATGATCACGTGAGGATCCGGGTTTTAAATGGGCTCGGAGAGAGGGGAGCTCCGAAAGCTCACCAGAGATTCAATAAGGCAGCGGAGCCTTTTTCATTTGCATTATCAATGGCTACCGGTCTGAATCCCATCTTTCAATTATCATCCATTGTTAAGAGCTTTATTCTGCTTGTCAGATGTGAGTCATCATTGGACTCTCCCACAACGTTAGGCCGATGTATCCTAAACGTCGGCGGGCCACGAGCAGTCTGAGGCGGTAATGAGTTTGTGTGAGAAGACGGGGTCAGGACACAGTGTGTGTGTGTTAATTAATCTGTTCCCGGGTGGGAGGAACTGAAGCGAGATGATGAGATTTAAGAGAGTAAATGGGTGTGCTGCACTCGAGCTGTCCTCTGTTGAGTGAGCGAGCATGGGTTAGAGGCTGGCCAAATGGCCGTCACCATGGCAACCAGATAACTTCCAATGGCCCAAGTCACTCAGTCAGTCAGTCATGACAAGCAAAGCCTGGGAACATCAAACAGAAAGAACATAGTGTCCTAAGGCAGCCTTAAATAAGAATAAGTTAAAGGGAAGAATATTTGAGGAGGGAGTGTGTGTCAGTGCACACACTCTCGTAATGTTCACTGCAAAGCATAAAAAAAACTTTCTCATTACATGGCACCGAGCCTGAATTGTGACTACTCTGATAGCATCAACACCTGCCAGTAATATTGTTAGATCCAAAAGTCTGCTTTGAGGGAATAGCACCTGTCGGTACATTCTGCACCACTGTCAGCTCGTCTCTGTGCGCATATATAGGATCCCCTTTATTTTTTCCAAGGGACAGTCTTGGAGTCCAGGTGTGTGCCAGATCTGCTGCCTGTGCCCAGGGCTCCTGATGGCATCCAAGCCCCCGTGGTAATCAGCCCACTCAGCCTGCTGTTGCCGCCCGCCTGCCTCCTCCTCCTCCAGTGGGTCGTTTCAGAAACATCTGGTGGTTTACATGCAGCACACACCACCTGCCAGACGCCTTGCAGGCAGTGGCACGGCTCGCACCTCTCGAGTCCTCTCCACACAACGACACAGAGGCAGCAGAACATTCAGACAAATTCTGATTGTGGAAACAAGTGCATGAAAAGGCTGCCGAATTTTTAACTTCTGTTTGATAACATAATAAATATGACATTCATTTCAAAAACGTAATGGTAATGTAATTTTTTTATAAATAATGATCGGACAAAGGTTTTTGCAGCAGTTAATTCAATTTAATCATAGAAGCACAAGGCATTAACATATTTGTATTTTTATCAAATAACATTTATAAAACTATTGTGCAAAACAATGTCCTTTGTCATCTTCTTGAAAGGCTCTGCACCAGTGAATAGTCATCCCTTTAAATTAGGAAATATAACAAGTAAAGTATGCATAATTTAAACATTAAGATGTAAGCTTATACACTATGTACATTTTTACATTGACCTGGATTGGGAGCACCCCTTACTGATAAAGAACAAGGCAGCTTTTACAATCAGCAGAACCAAAAGACTATACAGAGAAACTATAAAACCAGGCAAATGAGTTTTGTTTGGCAAATACTTTTCAAGGGGCTCTTCCAGGTGTTTGGCTATTTTTGGGCTTTTGAAAAGGTTTTGAGATCTAGACTTGACAGACTGTACAAATGCAGTTTAGAACATGCAGTCTTCCAACAAATCAGAATCACAAAAGTACAAAATAAATAGTTAATATTCTTCAAGTTATTAGCTGGCCTTCTTAATGAGAGATTCAATAGGTTCAGCCTAAGATTGTTAGGTATAGTGAGGATGAGAAACAACATAACTGACACCTAACTGGATATCTCTCACCTACAATATATATATATATATATTTGACAGTGCCATTTTTTTGAAATACATGGAAATGAGAAATGTTAAGAGGCTCGACACATGTAAACACCTTGTGCTGACAGCTGAACAGCAGTTTGTGGCATCTCTGTGCATTATCACACTATATATAACCTTAAATAGTGTCTTTAACGTCTAAAGAGGCTTAGTATTTTCTGTTTCTGAAGTACTTCAGTGTTTGTCTAGCTCACACACATACAGCAGATGGTCCTCCGGAGACTTCCCATGGCTCTTGCTGAGGTGAAGCTTGATGGCGTGCTTAGTGGCAAATTTACGGACGCAGAGCTGGCAGCGGTACACTGCCCCGTTGCTACTGCAGTCATCGAGCGATTGTGGTGAGAGGAAGGACTCCAGGGGCACCAGTTTGTCAGTGAAAGCCGGAGAGTCCCTTACAGTCTGTTTGGGGGACAGCTTAGCCAAGTCCCTGATTTTAAACCCCAAGTGAGCTTCCAGGTGGCAAACATATGCTCCCGGAGTTCGAATTTGTGACGCGCAGTCGCTGCAGAAAAATATAGGCTGACCAGATTCCAAGTTCTTGAGAAATTTGGTCCGTCCAGTTCGCCTAAGTTGGTATTTGACATTTGCCAGCCAGTGACTAATTGTGGTCATCGAAAGACCGGTGAAGCGAGAGATATGCATTCTTTCTTGGGGGCTTAGGTCATTGATGATGTACTTTCCATCAGATGTTTGTCGAAGACATGATGCAAACTGGGCTTGCAGTAGCAGTAAATGCTGTGGGTTCCAATTGGAGTGTCGCCCTTTGCGTTTGTGGCCATGTAGAGATGAATCATCATCATCTGGGGTAGACCCCACAAGCTCAACTTTTTCAGGGATTCGCAAACGAGAGGTTGGTTTTGAGACATGGTGAGACTGTGTCAGATTTCTGAGCATGTCTGAGATATCCGACAGTGCATTTTCGTGAAGGGGGCTGCTAGTAGTGTAAGGAGAAACAACTGTTAGCGAGGCTGGGGTAACAAGGGAAGTTGGTGAGATGGAAGAAGCAGTTGAGCACGGGGTTGAGGGGGCTGGACATGCGGAAGTGCTTCGATCACTCTTTCCTTTAGTGAGGTCCATAGGTTGGTCATCACAAGGTTGAGCGATGCCATTATCTGCAATGCTTTCAGGTTTTTTGGCCTGGGCGGGGGGTGTGGCCACAGCAGCCTTTTCAGTCATGCTCTGACTAAGTCTAGAGAGGAGACTCAAGGGATCTTGGTTTGGCAATGAGGGTTTGGCCGCCTTCCCTAAATGAATGTTCATGACGGACTGAAGAGCACTTAAAGGATTGACAAAAGGCTGTTCTGGAGGAGCGTGGCCGGTGATAATTGCTGTGCTACTTTTGAGAGTAGAAGTCAGTGGGGAATTGGCTTCTGCTTCTCTCTTCACTTCTGTTACTGGGGATGTTCTGTCACTATGGCTTCCCTTGTCACTATTGGCCGGAGTGATTGCCCTCCACTCTCCTGGAGACTCTCCTCCCTTGTGTGAGTCTCCTGTTTCACTACAGGGAGAGTGATTGTTTTCTAGCTTAGGTGACAACTGCTTCACTCTCTGTTCTACCTTTGCTACTTTCTCTGACACTTTTTTCACAAGGTCCTCCATTGCTTGGAAGTTATTGTTGGAGAAGGGAGAGGACTGAGGAAGGGGAGGAGAGATGAGGGGCTGGTTCTTGGTGATGGAGGGTAATGTGATGCCTCCATTGAACAAAAACTTTATTGGGGAATTCTTTTCCAGACTACTATGTTGAAGTTTAAGAGCACTGGGGAATTGGTAGGCTGCGTGAATACTTGGGTAGCCACCCCAGCTTGGATTTCCACTCTGGGCTTTGTTTATAGCGGAGGCCACAGTGTTTTCTAATGATTTCAGAATATCAAGCCCCCCTTTTGGGCTCCCTTTTAAGTCTTCTTCTGTTAGGTAGCTATATTTTGAAATGTCATATTTTTCCTCTTTCTCTACAGACTCTTCATTTCCAGTTGAGACTGGAAATAGCTTTTCATTTATTTCTGGTTTAGTGCATTCCTCTTCAACCTCCTCTTTTTTTACATCTTTGAGAGGAGGTGAAGTAGCAGGGGGGGATTGAAGGGGTGTGGGGGAGAAGGTGGTTGGGGCAAGTGGGACAGATTGTACCCTATGTTCAGTAGGACTTGTGACTCTTGCAGGGTTAGGAGAGGTTGCTTCTGGAAGTGTTTTCACTTTCTTTCCAACTGAGCCAGTCACCCTTAGGAAATGTCCTGTCACCATCATGTGGCTTCTCAATTCCTGCAGTGTGTTATGTGAACTTCCACACTCCATACATTTAAGAATTTGCAATTTGTTAGATTCAAACTGCCAGGCATAGCTCGCACCGTTCTGATGGCCATAACGGTTATTTGAAGGATATGCTGGAGAGGATTTTTGTGATGATTCACTGTGCTCTGTTTTAGACTTGGGGGTTTCTTCTTTTGCTCGAGAAGAGGAAGTGAGATCCAAACCAACTAGCCCCCTTTTCTTCGACATGATTTTTGCTGCCACAGGAGTCATTGGCTCCTTTAAGGGCACTTTCTGGTAATGTTTGGTCTTTATCATATGGACACTCAGGTCTTGGAGAGACTCAAATGAGTGACCACAGTACATGCACTTGAGGACTTTCTCTGCATCTTCCTTTCCTTCCATTTCCAGTAGAGAGCGTTTTCGAGGCTTGGACCAGCGCTTGGACCCAGCCCCTGCCTTGTCCTGGTTATCATCTCTGTAATGGCCCGTCTCGTTCATGTGCACTGTCAGTTCCACTAGAGTGTCATAAGCAGCACTGCAGCCCTTACAGCGGAATTTACTGGCCCCAGTAAATAAGGAGCCAAACAGCTTTGGGTTCTGCCTGTGAAGCTGGACTGTACTAAAAAGACTGGGCTCGGCCTGAGCGGTGTGGCGGCTTTGGGGAGGCTGCTGCTGTAGTGTCTTTGCCACTGCTGACTGGTGCCAGTCATAGCTACTGCTGCTGCTACTACTGCTGCTAGTGCTGTTGCTGCGAGTGGGCTTTTCAGTGGGAGTTGGGGATGGCTGTGCAGGGGACTGTGTAGTATTCAAGCTCAGGGGAGACCAGAAAGAGGTACTCAAAAAACTGGAGTAGATAGCCTTCATTTGTTCCAGAGTGTCCATACCAATGGGGGGAGTCTTAGTGCCCCCATTCGGAGGTGGGGTAACTTGGTCAGGTTTTCTGATGGGACTCTCAAAGTCTGAGAGACGATCACTGGTCTCACTTACATGTGATTCACTGTCCATATCGTGTCCGGAGAGCTCTGTGCCTCCAGCAGATTCACGGTCACTTGCTTGGTCTTTGGCAGGCCCTTCATACTGCTCATCAAACTCCT
Source organism: Lesueurigobius sanzi (assembly GCA_900303255.1). NCBI lineage: Eukaryota > Metazoa > Chordata > Actinopteri > Gobiiformes > Gobiidae > Lesueurigobius > Lesueurigobius sanzi. The sequence continues at coordinate 31,850 of OMNZ01018009.1, read as the reverse complement.
CTTTCATGGAAAGGTCATCCAGAGGGGCAGGGGACTGGTCATCAGCATGGGCCTCCTCTGTGTCCACACTGCGCTCCGCCACATCCTCAGGAGAATAGGCTGTAACATAAAGACAGAAAAATGAAGAGATGAGTTAAATTGCAGGGAGTAAACACGCTATGTTAGAATAAGTGGAGAAAAAGTTTTCCTGCTATGTGTGCCCGAGGACTCCCTGGGATAAATGAGCCATCTGTGTGGGAGCCTTTAAAGCTGAGCTGAGAAATTACAGTCATCCCATTTCACCTCATCAACCGTTGAGGTGTTATTTTCCTCTAGGCGAGCCTGTATTTATATACTACCCCAGCCACACGGAACTTATGCCTCCCTTCTTTTCACTCCTTTTATTGGAGGAAAACAAAAAAGAAATATCTTGGCAAAAACATAATGCGCCATTTTATTTATCTCAGGGCGCAACAGCTTGAAATGAAAACTAAATCTGAAATTAATGAAGCCCAATCTCACTGTGGCATTCTCCTCTGGGGTAATAAATGAGTTGGATCAACCTCCATCTGTCAGTTAATATGTCTGACGCCTCTTCATCTGCCTCTTCTCTGATTACAGACACACATACACACACAATCAGCAGATCTTTAGTACTCAGAAAGAGATGTCAGAATTTTGATGATGAGATCTTGGCATGATGGAATGATGTCCAACAGGGTCATCCCCAGTCAAGTGGGTTCATAGGATTTTAATACAAGATGTTGACAAAAGCCAATTCTTGAGGCAGAAAAGTCTAAAGTGATAAATGTCTATAAATACAAGAACGAATAATAATAATAAAAAAAACAAGCACACAAAGAAATGTAACCATAAAATCAATCATAACAATGAATGTTCAGTATTTCTTTTGAAATGGCACCGGTAGATAAATTAAACTGCTCTTTAAAACTATTACTAATACCAGTATAAGTATATTGATCATTAAAATGAGATACAAGTAGAGGCAGGTCGTACTCACTTACATTTACTCATATACATGTACTTCAGTAACTTTTTGAAGTAACTGTACTTCTTAGAGTAGTTGTATAATACAGTACTTTTTACCTCTACTTGAGTAATATTATAATAAAATATATCAAGAATTATAAATAATATAAAACATGTTACCCGCTCCACTGTGAGTAAATCCTTCATTGGTAAAGTGTAATTTAGTCTTGCAGCATTTTATATTTATTTCAATGTATTTTATGGTATTTTCATAGAAAATATCAGGATTTTCCTCTTATTTGTTTTGTTTCTAATTTATGCCATTATTGAAACATAAAACCACACTTTTAACGTCATACAATGACTCAGTACTCACAGTACTCAAGTGCCTTTTTACTCTTAATAAAGTCATTATTTGGGTCACTACTTTTTACTTCTACTAGACTAAAGTCATCTTAATGTAACGTTACTCTTTCTTGAGTAAATATTTTGGCTACAGTACCCACCGCTGGATATGAGAAAGAAATGTGAATGAGGTGGAACTGAAATGTGGTTTAAAGACAACAAGGAAGATGATACATGTGTTTGGGAATGACGCTCATGAAGGATTTGTGGGTAGTAACACCCATCACATTCCTGAAACCTTTCACGTCTTATGGCAGTGACCGCCCAGTACCAGCTCACTCACCACTCATCCTCTGGTCTCTCTTACATCCTGCCTGGCCATATTCACTAAGCCACTCAGGTTAAGGACAACTATATACAGTATGGACACTGGTTGGTCGGCCAGGCAACTCATCTCAATGAGTTTTAACCTGGTTAAATAATAATAAATAATAACAATGACAGAATACCATCTGGAAAGGGCTTAGAGTTCCAAACTCTCAAAATATTACTTTTGTTTGGGAGAGCCACACACAGTGACTAAATCCTTCATTCCCCAAACTGCCCCATGCACACGCGTCCAGTCTAAACAAAAATGTCATAGCTGAAATAACTCTCATTTCCAGTGCTAACAGCCAATCTGTAGGCAGCCATGCGGCTGGCGCAGCTCTGATTTGGGCCCTAGGGGCAGAGTCAGCAGCAGCAGCCCAGCAAGAGGCCAGCCTAATGGAGACCTGGCAGGTGCGCCCCACTCTCCATCCTCCCGGAGATTTGGTTTGTCACTGGATATCCATTACCTGCCATTCTCCGCTGATAGGCCCCGACAGGCCTGATCAAAAGATGTCGTCGGGCCCGAGTCTGCTTGGCAGTTAGTGGCATGTCGTTCGTAAAAAGGGCCAAGCAGGGTGTAAATAAAATGACATGATCACTTCCCTGGCCCCTCATGTTCTGGACACAATTATGATAATGTGAGCTGGAGGTGCGGGAGGGGTCTGCAGGATGGAGAAAAGGCGAGGAGGTAAATCTCTCACGCTCGGGCAAACACGCCACACAGAAATGTGTGCTATGGAGCTTTAGCCTTGTCCCCCTTCACTTTACTTTCTGTGGTGGAGGGTATTTGTGTCGGGTTCTCATTCGAAAGAGGAAATGCAGCCAGGATGAGGTGCCTAATGTGTTTGTGTCCTGAGTAGCTGGTCACAGATGTCAAGTCGCATCAGGCTGCAGCCACATCGCTTGACCAACTTGTCAGGTCACCTTTCTCGTTTTCATCCCAAAAATATTCGACACATTTCTTCACATTGTCCACCTTTTTCATCAAAAAATTGCCATCTCCAATTTCACGTCATGTTAGCAGATTCATGGCCCTGCCTCAGTGTGCGGTCATAAATGTTTTACAATTCATATGAATAAACTGGCTGCCCTATGGGTTTTTCTTCATTTGTCACACAGAAAGGTCCGAACACGCCTGCTATAAAAACACACCGAGTCTTCCTAGGCTCCCAGGCAATTTAAAATGCAAAACAAAAACCATTATGTCTGAGCACTATCTGTTAATTTAATCCCCAATGACTGATAATCCATCACACAGGGCGACAACCACATCCAATTATTCTCCATGGCTTGACTGACAACAGAGGTGATTTATCAAGCTAATAAAAGGTGATGGCAGCAAAGAGGCTCACTTAGAATCAAAAAGATAGCGATTATGAATACAACAATACTCTTGAATGCAGTCTTAACTAATATCGCAGCATATGGTGCAGGGCCAATGTATGAGTTCTCCTAGTGAGTGTGTTCTCGTGATGATGAAGTGGGCTGCTGCCATGTGGAGACGAGACAAGAATCATTAGCTTCTACGTAGAAATCTTATGTGCATTTTCACGCACTGGCTTTGTGAAAATAGATGCACCCAAATTGAAAAAAGTAAAGCTACATTCCTGTGTTACCTAAGCCCCAGAATGTAATTATAAATCAAACTACTCATTCACTTATGACAGCAAACTTCCCCTTTTGACAAAGACACACACACACACACACACACACACTCGGCAGATGCGAGCGATGAGGAAAGACAGTGACACGTTGGCATGCGGGAGGCATTCCTGTGTAGAGATCACTTTCATAAACACAAGGGCCGCAGACGGGAGTGCAGATGATGGGATAGAAATACTGCAGTGCTGCTGTGGCCGTCAGAACAACAGGGACAGGGCAGGGACACCGGCTGATTAAGCAGGAAATCTCTGTCTGCAACGCACACCTCCCACATACGTCCCAGGGGTTATCACCGCGCACATACGGTATAGACGGTGATTACATGGAAGATACCACACATGTGCTTTTGTAATCGGGTGAGATAGCCCAAACTAAAGCACTGACAAATAGACAACCCAGAAATTTTTCTCAGTCACGCTAATTTCAATAATAGTTCAAGAAATAAATGAAAAGCTTGTACAATAAAATTTAAAAAAAAAAAAACATTAGGAAGCACACATTGTCAGATTCTGTACTCATGGTTTGCTTGGTGGCGGGCTGGTTTTAATCAGACCAGGATCTCCCAATCTTGGCTCAAAGTAGAGCACCATTTGCTACAAATGTCAGTGTCATCATATATGACCTAACAGGAGATCTGGGAGCCTTTCCCAGGACATTTCAAACGAAGTGACCTTATTTTTAGTGTTTTTTTTCCGTGATCATTTCTTTATTGTTGTGTATAGTTGTCATAGACATCTTTGCATTTTTCGTTTTGTACCCTTTTTTACCCTACACCCTGTCTTTCTTTTTTTTTGTGTTTTTGAGTACATAAACAGGTATTTGATCTCTGTTGTGCGTAATGTAATCATTATCTTCTAAATTGTCTTGGGGGCGAGAAGTTGGTTGCTAGTTTTGCTCGCGGACCTGGCATTCTTAAGTCACACCTGAACCATGTGTGACTGCTAGGAGATCATTGTGTTCCCAAGCAGTACTTTACTACTCTGTACTAGGGCTAGGTATCCCGATATCAGTACTTTAACTATGCCAGTACCAGAACAATACTTTTTCCGGTACCTATACACAATTATTTGTCATCTAGAACAGTGGTCCCCAACCTTTTTTGTCTCACGTACCCCTTGGGCCTTTCATTTATGCTCCGAGTACCCCCTGCTTCGATGGATATGTTGATTAGTTAGAAAGTGGATGACAAAAACTCCCAATTTATCAGGTAAAAGACTGCTAAATACTCTCAAAATCTCATTCTTTACAGTTAAATGTTTTAAAATTCATTTTCTTTCACCATAATAATCAAAAATACAATTTGTTTAATCTTATTTTGTATCTGAAATTATTCCAAGTACCCCCTGCTAACCTTTCACATACCCCTGGTTGGGAAACACTGATCTAGAACCATGAAACAGAACTCTTTCTTAAAAAAACATGTTTGCCCGTAACAACCAATTCACTTTCTTAAATGCAATCTCAAGACCCACCAGGCATCAAAATGTGCCATGTAATGAAAAATGTTGGTATCTCTTTTTGGCACCCTATATATTTTTTTCATACCGGTTCTATCTTATACACACAGTATATATTCTTTGCGGATACCATTCTGGTCTCGTTTAACGGTACCCAGCCCGAGTCATTTCAATTTCCCATTTCCAGAAGAAGCAAAGTCTGCAGATGTAGTATATTTAGACAAACACATACTTATTCACGTAGTGTTACAGAACAGGTAGTAAAAAGATGTACACAGTATCAGTGTGTTGTCTGACTTAGATGGGCATTGTAATAATAAAGAATACATGCTATCAAAATATCGGAACATGATGATGACTGTGTTACATCTATAAATATTAAACTTCCGATGGCCTCATGAGAATGTGGTGCGGGGACTGTTCACAGAATATTACAGAAAGAAAAAAAAAAAACAGAATTTCACAAAAATACAGTGTAAATGAAGCCTGTCATGTTTGATTATGGGGGAAATGAAGGCCGGGAGGACATTAGGATCACATGTTGGCTTAAATATCCCACTTGTCTTTGAGGCGCGCTGTGAGGGTTTAGCTGCACTGGGTTATGAGATGAAGAGTAGTGAGGAGGACACTTGTCCACGTATCGCTGTCCTATACAACTAACAGCACATCTTCTGTTTGAACGATCACTGAAATCCACTCTTTAAAATGTGCTTATTATACATGTTTGTTATAGCTCCAATTTTAAGGTGCAACATGATGCGACGAAGAAAAGTGGATTACAATGACCAAATTAACAGATGACCAGCCTTTAATTTACAAAACAACGCAAAATATATGTGTACAATTAAATTATAGTAAATATATCAAGTATGTGTATTTCATATTTCGGTTTTGAAGTTTTTGCAATTTGTATTACCACACTCTACGGGGGACACCAGTAAAAGTAAAGATGAATCAATTTGATCAGGAACAAGTTATTTCATTTTTTTGATGTGGAAAAATAGATGTGGTGATTAAAAACACAGCTCCACAAAGAGAAAATTACAAGCAACGGTTGATTTTTGTCAATGGCACTTGTCTGTTTTTGCAAATGAACTCTTCATTTTTAAAAGGCGAGGTACTGCAGGCGGAAAGGGAGAAACCTTGCAGTACTTTAAAAAATATATTGTAAGTTTTCTCTCATTTTAATATTTCATATTTGGCAAACTTAATCTAAATTATGGATCAAGCCAGATTTAAATATATGGTTAAATTTCGTTAGTCACAAAGATTTGTTCAGAGGGGATTTTGGATATCAACTAGTTATTAGTGAATAATAAAAAGTGTAATTTTGCCATGTCTTTGGGGTTCAAAGCTCAATAAATTAAGCTATGAATTAAATATGGATAACTTTCAACATATCCTTAAGTATAAGACTGGAGAGTTTTGAGTCTGTATGAGCCAAGCTACGATGTTGTCGCCACAAAGTGAGAAAAAGGCATTTTGACAAAATAGTAATTTCCCACATACCATACCACCTTTATTTATAAAACACTTTAAAACTGTACAGTTGGCCAACACACATGTAAATATGCAGAACAAATAAAAAAGAACATAAAGAACATACATATCATTATGTATTAAAAGCCAGTGAAAAGATGTGAAAATTTGAATCAGGGCAATAATTACGCTCCTTAGTTTAAAGATGCATTTATTTTGTCTCCAGGCTAAAGTTTATATATTGAGAGGAAAACTGCCCAAAAACTGAAAATTGAATAAAAAAGGTTTTTCTTGCAGTCCCAAATGCCTTAAAACTGAATCGGAGTGCCTGCTTTGAGAGGGCCGAGGCGAGTATGCACGAAACACATACGTGTACACCCAAAGTTGTGTTACAAAGGTTTTTTTATTCTCACTTATGCATTTTTTATGGTTGTAATAAAAGTAATCATATTTCGATCTGCACAGCCCTAGTACACGTTCATGTTAGATCGCAGTGAGTTCGAAGCCTTTTGTTTTTTTCGTGACCTCTCTTCCCCTTGTCTGTTCTCTGACTCGTGTCCTGCGTTTTCGCGGCCCTCTCTGTCCTCAAACCAACATGGCGTCTCAGCAGGGGGTTCCTCCCGACAGGAAGCCGCTCCAACAACAAACTTTAGAACAGGAAGTCACCTCAATCAGCCTGCATCCCACAGGTCTCACCCGCTACCTTCCAGTCACTCTCCCTCTCAACTTTCCCAGAAGCACCCCCCCCCCCCCCCCCCCCCCCCCCCCCCCC
>OMNZ01018009.1:0-24177 GCA_900303255.1 Lesueurigobius sanzi | reverse complement strand
GGGGGGGGGGGGGGGGGGGGGGGGGGGGGGCGGTTCGCGATTCGGGAAGACTAAATTAATTCGATAGTGTGCTTGCTTTTTTGGGCTGTGGCTAGACTTGGAGCTAAGTGCGCGTATTAACACATGACAACATCGTTTGTGGAATAAGAGATGAGAGAAGATCAATCGAATGTTAGGAAAGAGGGCATAGGATCGAATCACCTTTTTGTCTGACGATTGGGACTAGATTTATTTTGTTTAGGAAGAGGTTACACACAGGGTTTACACAGGTAGTCTGTTCATCCAAAAGTGCAGCCGCATGTATTTTGGAACAGATTTTTTTTAATTTTTGACAAACTTTACTCAAAACAATCGAGCAATGACATGATCGTGTGAGAGTTTTAGATCCAGTGGCCCGTCTTAATACAATTTAATGTCCCTCAGCGACATCCAAGGCCCCAAACAATGTATTGTTTTGCAAGAAAAGATTGCGTTCTCCATACATTGACTGGTTCTATTGAGATTCACACACACACACAACTTGTTCCTCTGTCATTTTTCCTGTTTATATGCAGCTTGGCAATATGTAGTATAGGTCAGTGCTGGTTTATTTAAAAAAGGAAGTTGAAAGATTTATCTTAAGTAAAATGCCACTATTAAAAGTTATCTTACTTTACAAAACCCAACACAATTTCAGATGGTTTACTACTAAAGACAATGGTGATGCTTCATATTTTACAGTAACTCTTAGACACTCGTGACAGATGACTGGAGCAGTAATGTGCGATTTGTTTATGCAATATTAGATAAGTTGTATTTCACAAGCCTTGCAATTGTAATACAGTCAACAAGTTTACATTAGCAATTAGTGGATGCTACTAAACTGTTTGCTGATTTTTTTTTTTTGCTGAAACCTGAACAGTGAACATGTATTTCTTTTTATATACAAAGACCATTTCTTTCACGAAAGCATCAAAAGCAGCAGTTTGTATCATTTATTTATGCTTCAACTTCAAAGTCACTTTCTGCAGCACTGTCTCAGGACCGACTGGGCACGACGACTTCAATCCATTTGTGATTCTTCTTTTAAAATCAAATGTCAGCTCTATAGCCAGAGCATGATCAGTGTTTGTTTATTTTTTAATCACAAAATGACTTTACAATAAAGATATTATTTTGTACCAGAAGATTGAAAAGTCTCAATAGTCAAACAACCACTTCAGCTTTTTTCTCAGTTTGACCCATTTATTTGGCCAAAACCTGCTGCAACCTTGTCCAAACCTGACCTTTGATCCCTGTAAAACTGCCACTCTTCTGTTTATTGGTGGCCTTAAGTCATGTGTAATATAAAACTAATAATAGAAAGACCCAGTGACTGAGTTGCTGACTGATACTTTCATGTATCGTGGAATTCAAAACTACAATCCATCCATCTTTTTGATCCATCTCATGTAAAAATGAGATGATGTGAGAGTTAGGGTAAAGAATGAGACACCCCAAAATCCCTCGCACACAGCTGCTCCATGATTGCCTAGCAACGAGGAGGTGATGGACGCAGCCTTAAGATGGATGGCCACCATAAATCACAGAGTGTGTAGGAGGCAGGAGCCACAGAGGAACAAGAGGACGAAAAAACAAAACAAGTGCGTTTTTTCACCGCAGCGGCGGAGCTGGCCCTGGCCTGACCTCTCACTGTACTCTTTTATTCATGATAGTTGGGTTGATTCTGGAGGGCAAAGGGACACGCCAAGGTAGTCATTACAATCAGTCACCCAACATCATCTGAAGATATTCAAACACACATACTAATAATCTCCAAAAACACTTGCATTTTCTTCTTGCTGTATCTTCTCTCTTTTATGGCTCCACTCACTTTCTGAAGACGATAATAATGATCGACTATACCTTTCATAAAAACAACCCTCCAGGCAAGGCAATCTGGGTAGTGTAGTTGCGGGATAAACATCCCTGGGCTATCTGATTATGGCCTACTGCTGCGGCACTGGTGTCTAGTAACACTCAGAGAGAGCGCTCAGCCATCCATCACACAGTGAGTGTCTGTCTTAGGCTTTCCACCCTGCTTCTCCTCGTCCTGGCTCTCCAGTTACAGCCATACACGGCCGGCCTAAATAATATTCTTCATGATAAATGGCACTATAAGCCTGGTATCCATCATTAATCTGATTTTTAAAGAAGCATCCATCTTTGAGAGAGCCTGTTAGGGCCACGGGAGAGCAGAGCAGCCGGGTTCATTTAAAGGCCAGGCAGCTGCATGAGTGATACCTGTCAGCTCAGCTCATCAGGGAGAGGCACACATCTATGCGCACATTAAACACTGACGCCATATGGTCGAGCGCGCACACAGCTCTGAAGGCTCTGTGCATATATTCACGGCACACAAACAAACAGGATCATACTTATTAAAGTTACAAAACATTTCTGCGCTTTATACAGGCATGTCACAGAAGAACATTCTGTCACTCATCAAAACACAACTCGGTGTAACTCAATCTACACTGTCATCTCCAAAGCATCTCCCCTCTCTTACACCTCTCCTCACGGGGTTGAGGAAGCTCATTCTAGCCTGCAAAAGCTGGCAGACACAGACAGGCAGACAGCAGTGACAGTGTCTCCACTGACTGCACCTCATTCTCCATTCCTGTCCTGCTCTTTGTTGCTCTGAGTCCAGTCTCTGTCTTGTTTTGTGCTCTCTCTCTCCTCGGTGCCCCTGCTGCCTCCCTCTCCTGTGTGTCTGCTAAAGCCTGCTTGATAAATGACACACGTCAGCGTGTCAGGAGCGAAGGGTGGGTCAGTGATAAATGAGCGTGTTGAAAAGGAAATCGGCTCTCTGGCTCGGCCGGTCTATTCTCCTCCTGGATTGGGTTTCAGGACCCCTGAAGACCGGAGTGGCTCAGCTTCCCCCGAAAAAGAGCACACACATCCCGCCTGATTCTGGGACCAGGAGGGGGGATCTGGGCCGTCCCGATTGTCACCACATTGCAGCTGCATCTATCACAACAACGTTAGGGCTATTTTTACAAAGACCCAAACAAAAGTCCATTTGAAAAAGCACTATTGAAAGCCCACTAAAAGAGTGTATGGCTAACGCTGTTCTATGCGTGACACCACTACTGCACTTACACGGCTTTCTTCTGCCTCTTCAATGGCCTTTCCCTATGGCTTGACATCTGCCAAGTGAGTGTTAAAAAGGATAGAAGGCCCATTTCGCCGCCCCCACACCCCCCTCCCTCTCACTCACTGCCAGGGTGGCACTGTTATCATTGCACAGCCAGGATTGGATTTATGGAGTCAAGGCCTATGGCAAAAACAAAAAGGCATCTGTCAATACCTGTGGGAAACGCTCCATCAGCCGTCTCACACACCACTCATTAGCTATGCACTTATCAGACACATAGATCACAGACATGACTCAAGCACACCGGCATCTAGGACTTTCATTAGCAACGTGGCCAAAACAGTTTCTGTGTTCACACCTGCAAACAAAACTGGAGCGGGAGGGGCCATGAGGTAGTTAAAGAAGGCTAAACACAGTGAGCCCGTACGTCAGTTTAACTATTACACTCTCCCCTGCTGGCTCTGTGAGGACTTCACACATAAACAACAGGAAGGCAGAGCTGAGATAACAAAAGCTCACTTAATTTCACTTTACTGCCAGAGTCCATGTGTCTACAATGTGTGCCATAAACACTTGTATAATTCTTTTTAAGCATATGTGCAGCTTTGGTGAAGACAGTGCAGAGAAACTGGAAGAGGGGCTTAACGGCTTCTGAGAATTATGGTCTGACCTCTGCAGGTGGTCTGCAGTTACAATTCCTTTCATCACTATTACAAGCCAAACACACAAACACACACTGAGCTCAAAGCTAACAAATCAGAGAGGAAGGCGGCTCACTTTAGCTCTCTTTCTCTCTTACACACACACACACACACACACACACACACACACACACACACACACACATGAGTGATGGCTGCCAGTCTGGCAGCTGCAGTCCTGACCCTGCAGAAAGACGAGACTGCTGTGGAGACAGGCCCCAAACCAAACAACTCTGTCACCGTGACGGATCTGGTTTTATAAAAGCAGCCTACTCTATTATGTCATGTATGTGTGTCTCAGAGGATCCATTGACCTGTGCTGCCTGCTAATGCACTAACACCACAATGCAGCATACAGTACACGTTAGACATTCCTCTTGAATAGCAGTGCCATAGCTCACATGCTGTTAAGCAGATGCTGAATTTTTCGGTATTTTAACTTGTGTAGGCACTTCAACAGATCCAGATGAAGGCTAAACCATGATGCTAACCATCGGACCATGGAGGAAGTGTTTATTTGTCTGGCTGTTTACGTGGCCCACTGCCCTCAGTTGTTAAAAGCTCTCAGACCTGACCCAGGTACACAGGCCCATTTGTCACCTGCAGCGGAAAATTGAGTTACAACACAACCAAAGGCGAGGGCTCTGTGTAATATCACGTTGATTACATCAAAGCGCTGGCAAACCTCATTGGGTTGGGCACCCCAAGCTTGTCATCTCCAATCACAGGGACTGTCAGGACTCCATCAGCCTCGTGGCTAATTGGACTAACGCTAATGAAGCAGGCAAAACAAGTTTTGTAGAGCAGAGAGAAAGCCCGCTTAGTGGAGGAAGCAGGAGAGGCTGGGAGAGAGTTTATGTTAGGGAGACAATGAGAAAGCAAAGGGCTGGTGGAGGGGGGCAAATTTTTCATGCAAGTCTCAAGGTTGCAGTGGGCAGACTCTCCCCCTAAGTCCCTAATCAAGGCCCATCATCTGTCATCCTTTTCTTTGCTCTCTCTATCACCATGCTCTGTGCTGCAATCAATTCATCATCAGCCTTTGTGTGCCACTGAACAGTTGACAACTTTATAACTTGCAGCTGCACAGGCTGACTGACAGGGGTGGAAGGGGAGCATGAAAAAATGAAGAAATGAATAGATGAATGAATGAACAAAGCGGCATGGTTTCAGGGAGAAAAGTTGTTTTCTAAAAACACAAAACGATCCATATTACAGCCTTTTATTCTTCTTCGACAACAGAGACGCAGCCGTGCAGTAAGGGAGGAGAGAGGAGGAGATGGAGAAAAAACATCCCTCTCACTGATCTGAAATCAGAAAGCTTTCAGTCATTCTTTATGTGCTCCCCGCGGCCACTCTGAGCCAGTGAGCATGTACATTAGGCTGGGGCATTTTGATGAAATAAAAGCCCAGGCCAGCTTATGGCTAAACAGAATGGGAGCACTCACTCAGCCTGTCTCTGATTGACCATTAAAGCCATTGATGAATGGGCCTGTCAGGGGAGAGACAATTAAATCAAACATGAAACAAAGCCGTTGTGACGGCCCAGTCTGACAGAGCAAACCCATTCCTCCCCTCCATTACATAGCACACGGCTCCTTTTACAACCCCTAACCCACTGCTCCCTCCCTCTCACCGCGCTCCCACTGAAACAAGTGTGCACATGGGAGTGTGATGTTCTCTGCTGGAAGACTGTGCGTCTGTTTGTGTGCCTGATGTCTCACTGTGAAACCACTTTGTCCCCCATCTCTCACTCTTTTCTGAGTCACTTGACCATCAACAGTCTGACTGTGTGCGCTAAAAGTACACAGGCCTTTCAGTGTGACGTCAGGGGCCTGCAGCACATGGTGGGAAGTGATTTTCTGATGCAAATCGGGGAAGATCAGATCAAAGCCGGATGACAGCCAATCAATCAAGCGTCAAATCCAACATGGCAACTGTCGATTATGGCTCCTTCCAGCTCACAAAACTCCATTGTCTGTCCACAAATTGTTTATCTTTTACTTAGAGTTGAAAGGACAAAAAGGGATAAAGCTCTTTTCTCTCGATCCTGAAAAGAGAATGCGCTTGGTTCTAATAAGACCTTGTGGCCCTTAGCTGAGCCTCAGGCGCTCTCTAACAACAAAACAACTTTTGGCCAAGAAGAGTTAACTCGACAGAATTACTATAATGCTGTCATGTTCTAAACTAGGAACAAGTTTGGAGGAGTAGTGAGCGAAAGTTGAGATGCACCGAGCAACCAAACCGGAGACTCGAATCGCGTAAACGCGTCTGTCCGTCGTAGATCTGAGAGCAAAAAGTGTAAACGGGGCACACTAAGCATTTCTTTACAAAGCATAACCTCCGCGTTTTTAATAGCGCATACATTTTGACGCACGTTATAAAGCGTACCTTGTGCGCGTTTAGGCGCTTCTTGTTTCCTCCTTGGCATTTTGATCCGGATGATCTCCGTCAAACTCTTGTTTTAGTGGTGAATAAAGCCTCGCGGTATCCAGGAAGATCCACCTCTCTTCAATGTGATTCACGCCTTCGTTTAGTAAACTGCATGACACCGGGGAGTCCGATGGTCAGGAAACTAGAAATCATGGTCACGATAAACACAGAGCTGGCAAAGTCCGCGGGAGCATATAATGGTGAAGGTGGAGAGTAAACAGCAGTCTCTGCGGCGTGATATCGCGTCAAAGCCGAGCGGTGATCGCAGTCCACCGCCACTGCCTGCTCTGGCAACAGGCAAAGTTGAGGGATAAGAGAGATGATCGCGTCACTCACAGCGGGAGAATGGGCAAACCCACCACGAGGTTAACTCTTTAGTTGTCAGAGAAGGCGGACACTAGGAGCTAGAGTCCTCCCACCGCTGTCTTTACAGGAATCAGTCTGAAGGGAAGAGAGAGGCTATTAGTGCGTAATACGCACGTAGTAGCGGGGGCATTCTCACAGCAAACCTATATTATACATAACCCAAGCGCTGCAGAGATACTGTTATTAATTATTGATGAGACACAATTAGGCCTTTTCTAATGTGACCAACATCTTTGTTCTTAGTGGAAGCAGCATTTGTTCCATATTATAGTCCAAGCACATGTTTGATTTTTTTTTACATAGAATAGAACAGGTCATAGCCCAATTCAGCTGGAATGTTTGTGATCAGCCAAAACTTAAAACAACTGTCTCTTAGCAAGAAATCATTCGGGGAGGTCAGAACTGAAACTGTTAGAAACGGTGTGACTTCATGACATCAGTGTAAGTGTTTTGAGCTCCTGAAGGATCAACTTACAATATTACTCAACTTTACCGTAACACTTTGTAACACACCGCATGTTATAGCCTTTTAACGGGACATCAAAGCTGCCGTTTCTGATGACAAGAAAGGGTCATTTATGTATCAGTGATATACAACTTCTGTTGTACACTATTGACATAAATATGAGGAAAAAAATGTATTGCAAGTTTTGTTTTCTTATAAAAATCAGGCATTTTATGTGTAAAAATGGCCAAAATTGCCTATACTTTCGGCGAAAAAATCTAAATGATGGATAGAGCCAGGTTTAAATCTATGATTTTATCTTGTCGATATATTAGTGACAAAGATTTGTTGAGAGGAGATTTTGTTTTTTTAATAAACTAGTTAGTAGTGAATAAATCTTTAAACATTCAGATTTCACCTTGTTTTTTGGGGTTCAAAACTCAATAAATCCGGCTATGTATTAAATATTGAAAAGTCCCTCTGAAGAAACCTTTAGAATAATGTTAAATCCAAGACTGGAAAGTTTGGAGTCTACTAAATTGGGATTATGTTGTTGCACAAGTGTAAGACGATGCATTTTGAGAACATGGCCTTTGAAGTTACAATTTTCTATTGAAGATTTGACAATCTGATGATTTATCTCTTTCCAGGTGAAAGTTTATAATATGTTAAGAGATAGCCCAAAATCAGAAAATGCCAAATATTGACTTTCGCCTGTAGTGTCTCCCCTTTAAATAAGAATAACCAAACCCTTAACTCTCCGGAGAAGAGGAGCCCCTCCCATCTCCTGCCTTTAAGAGAACACAGCCTGGGTCCCTGTCACTTTAACAACATGAAATTACAACCCAAATGGGATGTCAGGGGTTAGCAGTGTCTCCAGGAGAACTATGTGAATATATTTCCTCCTATGGACTTGGCCCCATGCTGACCTCCCCCAGGAACAAGAAGTAACCTGGTGATTGGCGCTTTTACGGCCAAATTAAAGTGTCTCTGAGCTGGGCTGAAGGCAGCGGGGGAAAGCAGGCCCTTCCTAAAATTAGTGAACCATCATGATGACAGAACATTGCGGGGACATGGTGTCATCCAGCAACTGTATCGATTAACCCATAAATACTATACGGCCTGGGCGTAGTGCTTCTCCAAGGCTTACATTGTAAATGGAAGTTATCTTGGCCCTGCATCTGTCTCACTTTCAGCTAAAACATAATCGCCTCCAACCCATGTCTGCGTTTATCATCAGAGGACATTAAAAGGGGACATTGTTTAGTGAAGCAGTTTGATTTATTTTATTTCACATTTTTTGATGTGTTGCTTGGGGTTTTTGTGAACCCATTATTTCTACAACAAAGGAGAGCTGAAGGTTAGCACACATTGACACAGTGTGTTTTATTCATGTAGTCATCCAGTCTTTCAGTTTTATGAATATGTGTAAACTATCATCATCATCTAGGGATGGAATATTGAAAACAAATATTGAAAACCTCTGAACAAACCTTCAAAATATAGTTTCTGTAAGTACAAGCCTGGGAAGTTTGGAGTCTGTAGGTGATGTGAGGAGTAATAAAGACATTTCCACCCAAATTCCCTCCACCTCTTGGAATTATAGTTGTTTGTTGTGTGTATCACTCTCTGATAAATCAACATTCAATTCTGTTTCCCATTTGGGATTTCACGTATAATGTATTGTTACCCATTTGTTTTTGTCAACCTTTATAGAGTTTAGACACAGTTTTGGTGGGAGGACAGAAGCATCTGTAAAAACCTTGATTAGATCTATATTAGAAGTGCTATAATAATGGCGAACCTGGAGGTATCTGAACAAATCTTTATTTTCTAAATTCCATTCCCATTTCAGTTTTTCAAATGATTTGAAGGTGCTGCCCTCCACAAACAGAGCCAGGGCAGTAAGGCCACCTCTGTTCCAATTCAGGAATGAATCTGATCTGCCGGGCAGAAAGTCAATTTGTCCCATATATTTTTATGGAGAAACATTGAATCAGTGCGTGCAATAATTACACTCCTTATTGTAAAGATTAGGTCATGTATTTGTTTCCAAGTAAATGTTTAAGAGGGTAAACTGGCCAAAAACCTGAAATTTGAAGAGAAAATGGAGCTTTGCCTGCAGTGTCTCCCCTTAAGGCATATACACAGCCTCACAACCTCTGCCATTATTCTCCGACGCTCATCCTAAAATCAGGATGATCATAAAAGAAAAACATCTGTCAAGGGTTGCATTGATTAGAGTTCGTCTGATCAATCTCAAAATTGTGATTAAAGGCCGTGAGGCTCTTCTGTATTTCTCCATTGAAATCGTTTGGTGTAAAAACATGAGAGGGGCCTTTCAATTTCATAGCCTGCAGATGAACACTCAAGTATTCATTGCGCTCTACTTTTTGCTTTCAACCTCTCGGCGGGAGGCATGACATCTATGTATGCCGCTATTCACCGCGTTATTCAGGCTTCAGAAGTGTACTGCAAGTGATCTCTCAATACCATCAGATCACGCTTATTGGCACGCACTCTTGTCATGGGCCTGTCCAGAGAAGCACTCGCCAGCTCACTATTATTAAGGTGACTTTTTTTTTTCTTTCCTGGAAAAAACTAATCTCTCTCTAGTGATGTATCTTTTGTGTTTAACACTCAAAGGATTAACTGATGTCAAAAGCCATCATTAACCTACAGTATATCAGGCCTTCAAAGTCACTTCAGAAATCTATTCTGAACTTTATTTAACTTGGAAACACCCACTGTGGTTTATTTTTCTGGGTAATTCTTGCCTCACAGGCGAACCTAAATGTTTAAGGGAAAACAACCTGGAAGAAACTTCACATGAGAAGATCCCAAACACTCCACCCAGACCAGGAACCAAACCTGGGACCTGCTTGCAAGTGTTAACCACTGTGCCACCACTCAAGTTGAAAGTTTCTATAAAATATAGCATTAAAGGCCCTATACTTGATTTTTTGTTTATTTGTCATAAACAATGAAGGAGAGCGACCGTAAACTTGTAATTAGTTATGGTCCAAAATTACCAATGGTTTTGCTAGGCTGTAAAAGATCTGTTGTGAGCTATTATCCTTCATTAATTAATCCTTCATTACGTAGTATTACTTCTGTAATAAAACACAGATCACAGGATAAATGGATGCAAATCTAAATATAATTTGTGAGCAGAATCATGGAACATGAAACTACATTGTGTTTAGCATGTGTAAAACTCTCAAAGGATGACCGTGGCTTGATTTTCAATCTTCAACAACCTTCGACAACCTTCAAAATTTACAGAACTCAAAATATTCTGTCATTGACAGCATTTTAACCTCTGGTCCAAACTCATTCCTATCTTTCACGTTTGTAACATCCTGATTCTTCACAGGGATGACTTTATCAGCACAGTTCACATCATTCAGGGAACAATTCTGTCACACTATTGTAAACAGAACACATTCACAAACGTCAAAATACACTGAAGGGCAAATTCCATTTCACTATTAGAGTAAATAGAGCTTAAATGTAACACTGTTAAAATACTATAGCAGCGTAACAGACAAGAGCAGTAGTTACAAGAGGTGTTCTGCTTGGATTTGGCCATGACTACATGTTTGGACTAAAGGTAATTACAGACAATCATTTCTGCCTCAATTATAGACAGGCAGAGTAGTCATATACAGTAGCCTAAATAAATTATGTTCATTTTCATTTCTTTTTTTAATTTTTATTTCAAGCTAAAAATACATCACAGTAGGCAGGCACAGGGATCAATTCAAAAAAATCAGATTAGATTGCCTGAAATGAAGTGGGAAGGAAGAAAAACTTATTTAATCCCACCCCCAATTACACATTCATATAAATACAATGAGCTTTTCTGCTGCTTCTGTCAAAGAACAACAGAAGAAAATATCACAAACAATACACACATATTGTGTCGTATTCTCATGTTTGTGTAGGTTCTCAGTCGTACAGGAGTTGTCCATCGTAGGCAAACATTCTTCAGTCTTCATCTGTACTCTGTAGTTGAAGTGTAGGACGTTTCGATCTTAGTCCAAAGATCGTCATCAGCTTAATAACGGCTCATGTTGTCCAGTCCATAACGAAATGTAGTGACAACTCAACCAATTCTAGCAATTTCTGCTGAAGCAAGACGCAAGAAGTCGCCAATAAGAAATGACTTAACTCCCATCAAGATGAAGGAGAAGAATCTTAAAATCATTTTTCTATCCTTTATATAGTGCTTCAGTGTATCAGCACAGAGAGGACAAGACAGTAGCCTTTTATGTGCTTGTGTGCCTATCTGTGTATGCATGTGTGGCTCCATAATGCATGGGCCGGCACAAAGACTGATTGCTTTATTCCTGCCCGTAGGTGCATGGGGGCTGGCCTCGGTGTCTTTGGGCAGCTGTATGGATGGCTTGAGGAGGTCTCCATCATTCATAAAGCACTACTCCTACATGTAGAATTGATCTTGCAAAGAAACAGGGTGGCAATAGCACTTCATCAGTCTTCCCCAACCACAAATCACCGCCCGGCGTTGCCCCCCGGGGGAGATGTGACACCACTGTCAGAGGCAGCGTTCCCTTTGGACAACACAAGGGCCAAAGTGGTCAGGCTCTGGAGTCTGGTGGCTAGAGCAGAATGCTACTGTGTGTGCTTTTCGGCTTTGTATGCTCTGTTTTCGGTTCTAGGTTTTATCTGAACTTAAAAGGCCTAACGTTGTTATTTAACCATTTTAAACTTATAATTGCCTACACGCCTTGCACATTTATAATTGTTAAAAGCATTACCTTACTAAAAGAGGGAGGGTTCAAGCAGAAAATCTATGTCAGAGAACGCGGATTACTCAAACATGCATAACTACAACAAAGTACAACTCAATGTGTTGTTTTTCATTTCAATAATACATGGTTCAAAGGCAATGCAGGCAAATGCTAAGGGCGAACAGTGACTGGGGGAGCGCCTGTTGCTGTCTCTGTACAACGCACTGTGAGTGATGTGAATGGCAACATGTAGGAAGAGGAAAGAGAGAACACAGATGGTTTCAGATTAAAAATGTTAGAGTTATGAGTTATAAGGGGAGAAAATATGGCATTGTTGAGTCAAAAACTGTGATGTAAATTACAAAATAGTGGCAATCTACTTTTTTTTCACGCAATAATGAATGGAGACACCTCTTGGACTCACACGGTACTGTGGGTAAAGTGTCTTACCCCACAACACCACAACATCAGTGCACTGGAAAAGTTCAATCTGACATTTTGTGGACTGTGCCAAAGCAGCTATAGGCCGGTCCTGCTTAATCATCTTTGTTAGAAACAGTACTAGCCTAATTGTACTTGTACATTTCAGCAGGGCTGGGCGAGTAATCGAATTTGAATCGAATCGAGATATTAAAAAAGGTCGATGTATAATCTTGTGGTGAGCTTTAATCGTCAAGCCAACTGGCCAATCCAGTCGCGGGAAAACCATGCGGCTCACCAGTAATTACAAGTCTAGTCCAGCAGGTGGCGGAAAATGCTCATTACCTCAAATATTGGAGCACCAAGGAACATGAGCATTTCTTTAGGATTTCTATTGCAATGGAACCAGTCGGTCAGATATGCTTTTCTAGTTAATAATTGTTAGTAAACTTCAACTATGCTAGCGTGCTAGCTAGAATAGAATAGACTACCTTTATTGTCTACCGAAGTAGAAATTCATCTTTGGCTCACCGACATCAAAACACAAAAAAGACCAGGACAGTACAAACATGCCTAGTGGAGATAAAATTACTGAATACTGTACATAGAAAAACACATTCAGTTCACTTCTGTAGCTGTAGCTAGTTGTTGTTGCAATCTGTCATTCTTTCTCGCAGCACTTTCACTTTTGTGCGATCCCTGCACATGTGTTTTCATGTTGTGCCTGGCCATGTAAGCTTCTGTGTGGGAGGGGAAGTGCCCATCTCTGCTTCTGTAGTAGAAAGTTAGCAGTTAGCACGCAGTTTTGAAGTGAAGTAACGTAGCAATACAACATGATGGGACTGTATAATCACAGGTACTATAGTTAAGGCCATATTGTTTGCATTTATTTATTTATTCTTAATAAGACAAAAATCAAATCGAAAATCGAGATCGTTAAAGATGTCATAATCGCCCAGCCCTACATTTCAGTGTACAGAGCCTTTCAATATACAACTTTGAAAGAAGAAACATAGAGCATTCTGTATTCATGTGAGCAACAGCACGTATCAGCTGCTCCAAGGCTATGCTGTTAAAACTAAGACTTCTTAAAAAATGGGGGAAACTCAAAGGCAAACATTGTTTAAAATAGCACAAATCTATTTCCTTCATTCCTCATGGCATTAATCTTTAGAAATACACCTTCACAAGACGCTGGAGTCAAACAGGTTTTGTAAAGGATGCATAATTAAAAGTACCTTTACTCATAGTGGTTAATATACGCCTCCTCCCCTATTAATAACCAGAGCTCTTCATTGTATAAATCATGCTACGTACGGCACAGTCATTTCCACTGCTGTAGAGGGATACTGGGGAGATGGAGCTTTTGCCTTTGGCCTTGGACTGTGCATTATACCGGCTCACACATCTGCTGCTACTACTACCTGATACCATTGATCTTCATTCTAAAATAATCTCTTTCCATTCTTCATTCCAACCCTGCAGAAAAACCTTTCCCACATCCCAATTCATTAGCCTCACCCTGAAAATAGAAAATTGAAAAAAACGCCGGACAAGGTTCTCAAAGTAAGCACCTTTAAAATATGTCCACCGATCCGCCTTAAACTCTCATGATCTTTCTTTAAGCCCCTGACACCGTGCGTTTTTCTCCTCTCCCGGGCCTGGAGCGTTACAGGGCTCACAGTGTTGGGGAAAAATAGCAGTTGTCATTCTGAGTATCAAGTTGTAGAGTTCAGTTTTCATCCTGCGTCTTCATTAAAAAACATGAACATTCGCAAACCGCACCGGCCAGACGGGGAAAAGGTCTCCTTAACATTTATCAGCGAGTGTCCAGAGACATTCAAGACAGTCAACAACCCAGACTTTTTGTTCAATCAGGATGTGAGGGGGAGAACAGCACTACAGGTTGAAGGGCAGGTTATGAGAACAAGATTATTCAAAATATTTCATAGAATTGCTTTTGATCACTTTCCATGTCGATAAAAAAGAGGTGTGCAATAACATCATTTAGTTTATTCAGACTTTACTTCAAATAAACATTAATAAACATTTCATTTAAAGGATCAATGGTTTGTGTGAAAATGGCCAAAATTGCTGACGAAATCCAAATAATGGTTTAAATGTATGGTTTTATTTTGTTTATATACAGTATTAGTCTGTGTAAGTTCTCAGCCGTACAGGAGTTGTCCATCGTAGGCAAAGATTCTTCAGTCTTCATCTGTACTCTGTAGTTGATAGGACGTTTCGTTCTTCATCCAAAGAACTCCGTCAGCACTGAGCAGAATTGACACGCTCATGGGTCTTATATGAATAACTAGTAGGAGGGGTTAACCTCTATGTCCCGCCTCTCTTAAGCTGGACACACACTAGAGGACTTTTAGCCAGATTTTTGTCTGAGGAGGCGTGGCTCAATAAAGATTTTCTCACATGTGGTGGGACTCCTCATGTGTGTGTGTGTGTGTCCTCATGTCTGTCCTTAAGTGTGTGTGGTCTGTGCACAGATCTTTAGTCTCAAAAGATAAAACATCCTATAGTGTGTGGGCACCTTTAGTTCTAAAGGTGTAAGAAAAACATCTTAACCTATTCAGACCTAATTACTGCTTGTTACCTTCCTATTGACTTACCCTGGGCTTAGTTTAAGGCTGTTCTCACCATTATATAGTTACAAAGGTTTGCTCAGAGGGGATATTATGTTTAGTTTTTGAATGAACTAGTTATTAGTGGAAACAATATGCAAAAAGTCTAATTTGCCTTGTTGCTTGGGGTTCAAACTTCCATAAAGCAAGCTAAGAATTGAATATTGTAAAATCCCTGTGAACAAACCTTCAAAATCTTGTTAAGTCCAAGACTGGAAAGTGGAGAGTGGAGATGTTGTTGCAAGAGTGTAAGGAAAATGCATTTCGGGAAAGTGGCCTTTGAGGTTACGATGTTCTGTATAAATCTATGGAGAATTAGTGCAATAACTAAACACCTTATTATGAAGATTTGGCAATTTGTTTCCAGATGAAAGCTTATATGTTAAGAAATTAAACTGGCCCAAAACCTGAAAATTGAAAGTGTGGAAAAGCAGTATTTGAGAGACTGGTATTCTCACTCTTTATTTCAAGAAAAATGATGGACCAAAATATTATTTTCTTATAACTATTTGCACAACATATCCTAATACTTAGAGGGTCTGTAATAATGAATATCAAAAGTTTCTGTATGGTTTTGCTGTGGAAAAAAAAGAGATCATTCTATCCTCGAGGGCAGCTCTGATTCCACGGCCAGTCCAATTAGCTCACTTCTGATTGGAGAGGCAGAACTCAGACAATTGATCAAGTCTCTCCTCTTTCTTTCCGAGGCTCATTGCCCAAAAGACCCTGTTAAAATATTCAGGTAGAAAATGAATGGTTACACCCTCATCTATTTATATCTCTTTTATTGACAGTATTACATTTATATAGAGTCAAGGTGAAGGTTTTAATTTAAGACTCTTGCTCAGAATACTCAGAGAAAGACTGATTAAGGAACAGTGATTTATACGACTAACTGTTCAGCTACATGTTTTATGGTGCAGCCTAACTTCATTTCCAAGCCACAACGTTACGGCTTTGCTCAGTTAATACAAACCCTTAGCTACATATGTCATTGTTCCATCAAGTGGGAAAAAACGAAAATGCTTTTATATTCACGCTTTCTCTTGTGTTGTCTCCACTTTGACAAGAAGCTAAAGAATGTGACACTTGAAGGGAAATGACAGCTACATCATTTTGTCAGTTTGTGATGTGGGATCTGTATCGAGAGACTGAAAGATACAGCTAATAAAATTTGGAAATTTGGTGGTCACATTTGTAAAAAAAAAACAAAAAAAAAACAACATTTTCCAACCATTGCATCATTTACCAATTGTAAAATGGATACCCTCAAAAATGACCTATGAACTGTCATTTTAGGAAAACACTGCAATGAATTAGGTAACTTGCAAGTATGTACTGTATCATGAGTGACATGAGAGGGATTGATTGTTTTCAGCAAAACTGCTGCCACAAAATGCCACAAAACACTTACCACCGCCGAAGGTCACCAAATAGTCACCGATAGATCAGGATGAATGAGAGCGTTTGTGTGTATGAGTGTGGGACAGATGGAAATTAGCCCATGGCCAGTGTTGGGGAGAATACTTTGAAATTGTATTTAGTACAGTAGTACAATACTAAATACTTAGCTTAAAATGTATTTTGCAACATATTTCGTTGCTTTGTCCAATCAGGGTATTGTATTCTGAATACTTAGAATACTTTAATATTGATTTTCATTATATTTACATTCATAAATGGAATGCACAGTAGCACAGCGGTTAGTGCTCGTGCTTCACAGCTAGAAGGTCCCAGGTTTGATCCTGGGCCAGGACGGGGCCTTTCTGTGTGGAGTTTGCGTGTTCTCCCCGTGTCTGCGTAGGTTTCCTCCAGGTGCTCCAGTTTCCCCTACCACTAAAAACATGTACAATAGATCAGGATGAATGAGAGTGTGGGACAACGGATGGAAATTAGCCCAAGGCTACAATCCGGAGTGGTGTGTTTACATGCATGAGTCTCATCTGTTCATTAACATGCACTGTCCCAAACCAATAAACAACAAATAAATAAGTATGATGAATAACATTGATTATGATATGCATCATTTGCATGTATAATTACAGCATATGATTAAAAACGTGGGCTACACGCTTGTTGCTCCACCTTTAAGTTATACTTATATACTTAAACTTAACTTATTTACCTTCATGATGATCGTTCAAAAGCACATCACAAAAACACCTGGAGCAGGACCTTTTCCCTGGTTCTTTTGATCTTTTTTCTCTTGATGCCATGCATCATGAAGCTAAAATTTAATGATTGAGTATCGTGTATTCTTTTGAATGTAGGCGAGAAACTGTATTCTAAATACCCTCAAATGAAAGAGTAACTGTACTGAAATAAAAATGAGTATTCTAAATACCCAACACCAAGGCTAAATCCAGAGTGTGTTTGCATGCATCATTAACATGCACTGTCCCAACCAAATAAACAAAACTAATAACGCTGCACTACTTCCCTGGACCTTAGACGGTTGTAGTGTGAACCCGGGGTAAATGTGGCATATACAGCTGTACATACAGTATGAGTGTTTTTTTTAATAGTAATACTATCTGGTCACACCGCCCTCCTCTGCAAATAGAACCATGATGTTTGCCATCAGGCAACATACTTTCAATTCACTTTGAAATGACCAGAGGTTTATTTTATAATGTACATTAAAACTTTTTATACTGTGAGGGTTTGCATCATGCGACTGATTGTAGAAAATAATAATTGCTGAACAGCGCTCCCAGGCTCCTCGTAAGGAGGGCCTCGTGATAATAATTCTGTAGAAGAGTATGGGTAAAAGACCCCTTCGGTTCCATATAGCTGATTAAAAAGGGTATTCATGTGTTTTATCATTAAATCAGCTAAATCTGCCCACTCAACCTCAAAGTGGCGTTCAGAACAATCCAGATCCCCTCATACTTTTGTCCATACAGCAGTTGTGCCTGAGCGACTAATAATTGTGGTGTTACCTTGTTAAAGAAACTCAAAGCTCCTTCTGCTCCTCTGATGTCACTCACTCTGCCTATCCTCTGTCAGCTCACATTTGAGGGAGGCCTGATGCCTTCCTTCTCGGGCGGGACACATAAAAGAGCGCGTGCGTTTATGATGGACAGGCAGCTTTTTAAAGAGAGCGGCATCAGAGTGTGAGTGAGGGTGAGTGAGGGGAGGGGATCCGAATCAGGACCGCTGTGATGTGACAAGACAGACAGGAACATCCTTCTCAGCGTGTCGGCGTGTCAGGCACGGGGAGTCTTAACGGAGCCGACAGGATCATCACTCTGCACTGACGGAGCTGGGAGGAGGCGGAGAGCGGAGACTTTGTGGTCTCAATATACTGCTGCATGGATGTGCTTTTTGTTGTTTAATTAATGGTTTAGGGATAGAAGGCTGGAAAGGAGAGCTTTAGTTTTTGTTCTGCATCCTCTGCACCGCGGCTGACTCAGGCCTGTATGTAACTTACCAAAAGCATGCATTATGTGAGTCAATATGGTTTTTAAGAAAACGGCTTGGAAGAGGTCAGATGGATGTTTTTAAGTTAAAGATGCCTCTTATTAAGCCTCTGATGGAACATTTGACTTTGAAAATCCATCTGGTAAAAGAATAAGGAGTAAATTATTTAGTTTGACCTCAAGCTACATACAAAAATATGCAAAGGGCACCCTCAGATGATTGATTCACAGTGTTGGGTAGTAACAGAATTTAGAATACTCATTTTGAGTAACTGCATTTACTTTCTCATTTGAGGGTATTGTTACTTAATTCAAAGGAATACATTGTGATAACATTAAATGTTAGCTTCATATTGCATGGCATCAAGAGAGAAAAGATCAAACCGACCAGGGAAAAGTTTAGTATCTGTTGTCGTCCAGGTGCATTTTTAGGGCGTTTTTTGCATTGGGAGGAGGAGGCTTTAAAATGAGCCCAGCCATGTTCTTCTAGGCCTCTGGGGAACGGTTTAAAGTCGCGTTGAACATTTGTGTCCAAAAGGCTAAGTTAGCATTTTACAAAACGGCTGACTCTGCACCTTATACAATCGGTACTAGGTAAAAACCTGTTTTGTTTTTTTGCCTCTGTGTTTAGACAGAACATGGAGGGCAAAAGAGTTGCAGTTGTGCAAAAATGAGCAAATCTATGGTGCAACATTTGGTGCAAAAAATTCAAATCTATACCCAGCCCTAATTTGTAATGTGCTTTTTTTGCGTCCATAATGATGGTAAATAATGCTGCCTTCATGTGGTATCGAAATTATGGTAAATACCACTTTTGCAAAATTGCAGATGAACACCACCTCATCTCGAAAACAGTGAAATGATTTTGATACCTGAGTGTGCGAGATGAGATAACCTTTGACCTTTCAACAAGACAAAGAGGTGCCATCATGCTTTTTAAATGTCTTTTAGCAGATTGTTATGAAGAAGAGTATAGCCTACGCCATTTTAGTTTCATGTTAACTACACTGCCGTTTAGGTTGTAAAAAAAACAAACAAAGCAGATGCAAAGAAGCAGTTGTGGGTTGTAAACTATTTTCTCACACAAATTTACTCATTTGCAGTGTGTTGTTGTGTGTTTTTCAATATTTAAGTTTGCTATGACACATAAGCCCTTGAACACAATGCCCTCGTAATTTCCACTTCACAACTGGAAAGGATCATCTTTACCACAGCACATGAAGGCAGCAAAGTTCATAAAAGGCGTTGCAAATACAATGCAAATCAACAATAAAGTATTGTATGTATTCAGAATACAACACCCTGATTGGACAAAGTAACGGAATATGTTATAAAATACATTTCAAGCTAATTATTCTGTGTTCTGTAGCTAAATACAATTTCAAAGTATTCTCCCCAACACTGTCAATATAAGAGTCATAATACAGTTTTTTACATTTTGCATTGGGAACAATAAAGTATACATTATATAAAACTTTTGTCTAATATTATGAAACAAAAATTGCCAAATCTCCTCGGCCCTGTTGATTGAGTGGGCATGTTCAGTATGGACTAATTTTGATTGACAGGCAACAGAGTGCTTTTGTGAAGCATTTTAGCTCAAAGCCTACTCCTGCTACTGTCGGCATTGTGCAAAATGATTTCATTTGCCGTGTCGGTGATGCACAGAAGGAGGCTTTAGAATCTATGGACTCATGCTTTAATGTTACATGCACAATTGGTCTATTCATTTTGAAAGACCTACGTAAACTAAAGAAATTAATTGTAATTTTAAATATTTTTTCCTAACTATACGAGGTGCCAATTGTGATGCTCTCTACAACATTGCGTCTAATCTCGTTGGCACATTCTGATCTACTCATTGCTTTTGAATCACATTTGAAAGACGTCCATATCTGAGAATTAATCTGCATAAATTTGCACCTTTTTTTTTCTGAAAGAATCTCACTCCTCTGCCTCTTATCCCGTTTGGTAATTAGCCCCTGACCTCCCAGGGCTCACACAGGCGTGAAGAGATTGAAGGACAGAGATAGTTTAAAAGATAGATTCCTGGTTGCAAATTCCTCATCCGTTGCGAATCTTGAGAACGCAGCTCCCAATTTATGACATTATAGAGTACATCTTGTGGCACAGTCGCCGGCGGAGCCAAAGTGTCAAGCGCAATCTGCCTTTGACCATCGTGCCAACCTCCATTTGCAAGATTTTTTTTCCCTGCACTGCGCCCCTTGACTTTACCATGTGTGAAAAGAGAGTCGACGCAGTGATGGGCAGTAATTCCCCAGCCTATAGGAGCCAGTGATCAGAATTCATATTAGCCTCTTTATACGCTGATGGCAGCCTGTCACTCCAGGTGGCAAGCGGTCTCCTCGGATGGCATCCTGTCACTCAAAGAGGGGAGAAGTCGAGTTGAAATTCTAACAGTGTTTGGCTACTTTTACTGCATGGGAAATATGTTAATTGCTGTATCAGTTTACACATCTCTTGTCATCATTTGTCCATTTTGACATACTATGAGTTCAGAAAGGTTTCAGACTACTTTAACTTCTGTTTGATTATGTCAAAATATGATACTATACATACACTTCCTGGCCAAAAATAAAGTCACCACCTGGATTTAACTAAGCAAATAGAACTAGGGTTATGTTCAGCAACACTATATGACCAAAGAATGAGATCAGCTGAAACATGAACATCCTGAATGTCCATCTTAAACGTGCTGAGAATGGTTGGGATGTGCTGGAGATGACATTGCGCAGAAGTCTCACTCTCGCATCATTAATACAAGATCTTGGTGAATAATTAATCCAACACTGGATGGAAATAAATCTTTTAACACTGCAGAAGCTTATTGAAACAATGCCACAGCTGATGGTGCAGTAATCAAAGCTAAAGGCAGTCCAAGGGGCGGGTGATGTTTATTTTTGTGGTGACTTTTTTTTTTGGCCGGGCAGTGTACCATGCAGATCAAATAATGTCCACCATATGCAGAGAATAGAAATGATTTTACTTTCAAATATTCAAATTTGGATGTCAATACATCAGCTGATGCTTTTCATTCCCTTCATCGTCATCCCTGGTCATCAGGCGGTGTTTCGACCCTGAACCGCAACACCCTCCCGGCGGTGGGTCACTGCTCATGCCCTCCTCCTGGCCTCCAGCTCATCTCCTCTCTCCTAAGAAATAATGAAATATTACCATATCAATTGTAAGGCATATTTAAAATAAAGGAGGAGGAGGTGGAGCGCAGGTCAAAGCACAGGGCAGAAAGAGAGACCGTTAAAGATTCTTCTGTTTCCTGACAGTCTAAGCTTTCATTCAGTCAGCTGGACCTGACCCAGAGACTCTGCAGGCTCCTCAATGAAGGCAGCACTAGATGACTTTTTGGGTAGAGAAACAGGTAGAGCTCCTGAATGGGGCACTGATGATCTTCTCAGCTGATCTGATATGAACTGGAACAGCAGGGTGCAGGACAGTGTGTTTCAGCTGGTCAGGATAGAAGATGTACATGTCACGGGCATGCTGTGCAAATTCTTTTCTCTCGTAAAAAAAATCAACACTCATTTCTCAATCCATATAAACAAAAGGAATTTCCAAAGTTTTAAACATACTGTGTGTGAGGAGTCCTTACAACAACTGCACACTTTTCCCATTGCTGTCAATTGCTTGTTAGATTTATAAGAATAAAAACATAATCAGAACATTGTCAATATCAAACCTGAAGTGAACATTTTGCTTTCAGTGTGTTATAAACTCAATGTGCAAGGGTTTGAGCAAGTGATTGTGATGGTTAATAAAGGATTAACAGCTTAAAAGAAAGTCACAATCCACATTATTTTTTTTATTAAAAGCACATGTTAGTTACACATAGTAACCATAGTAGGGGGCCATAATGATGTGGCTGCTTGTTGTGAACCCCTCTCTCTTCGCAGCCTGATTCCATTGTATTGGCCGCTCTGTCTGTAATTCCTCAAGATTAATGATAGTGTCAGACACTTGTGAAGCGTCCTTAACTAAGATTCAGCGGCATAATGTCCACTCCATCTTTGTTTCATTTTTCTCATTCAAAACACATTCCAATCAGTATCAGGCCATCTTGAGGCCCTCCTTGTTCTAGCGACTGAACTGCGATTGTGCCAGTGTTGGATCGGGGGATTGTTTTTGCCAGACAGATGGAAAGGCCTCACTGTGATGCACACACACACACACACACGCCACAGACAGGATCCACGCACACGCCGTCCTCTCGGAGATTTCACGGCCTGCGCTGACATTCAGTCATTCATTACAAAGTGGATTAATGTGCCAGAGTTGCAGTTTCCCCTTAAAAACAGATGTCGCCGGAACATCTAATTAAGCAACACACCGAATCATTGCCTCTCGGTCATCTCAGCCATCTTGGAGTTGCACTGCCAGCAAGAAGTGTGTGTGGGGCTGCCTTTACACTGGAGGCAAAAGTGGCCAAATTTTATGTTTGTGTTTCCTTATCTGGCATCTATAGGGCACTCATTGAAATACTCTGAAACTCAAAAATGAGTTAGTTATTGGAGGACATAACACAACTTTATTTCTGTTGTAATATTTTTCATTATCATGTCCAAAATCATTGTGAACAAAGAGTTTTTCTTTCTATCATCAACATTGTATATTCAGATACAATGTTGTATCCGCCCACCTCTGCTGCCGTTATTGCACGCATCGTAGGCAAAGAAGACAACTCCTGAGAACATACAGTACACAGACAGTTACTACGTGCAGTTGCGCACCTCCTCTTGGCTGTGATTGGAGCGATTGGGTGCACTTTCCTGGACTTGAGAAACATGGTCGCCTTTTACGTTGGGAGTCCACAGATATTGAGGCGCTCGGCTAGGTTTTTTTTATTTCCTGGATTGGAACTGGATTCTCTCCCTTCAGAGGGAGATGGCGAGCCTTCCTGCTGTATGAATCGAACCATGGCGGTGTGGTAGGACGGTGCCGCACCGAACAAAGACTTTTGGATCGTGAATGACTAAAAAAAAAGTCTTGACTAAATAAGCCGGCTGGACGGATAAAGGACTTTTTACATCTGAGCTCAGATAAGACAAGTCTTTTTTCAGTCCAGCCGGCTAATTTAGTCAAGAGTTTTTAGTCAAGTCAGGATCCAAAAGTCTTTGTTCGGCACAGCACATACATGTATTACACAGTACTAGGGTTACAATAACAACCATTAAAAATTCACAAATCTGACAAAAATCACTGAAATTCACTATTTATTATTGTAATATTACTAGAAATTGGCTTAAACTGTATCTGAATCACTTTATAAAAACTTTATCAAGTTATAAAATGTAGTGGTGGACGAGTGAAGCCTAGAACGCTGCTGCTCGAGTCCTGACTAGAACCAGGAAATACGACCATATTAGTCCAGTGCTCAGATCTCTGCACTGGCTTCCTGTCGCTCAGAGAATATACTTTAAAATAGCTCTGCTTGTTTACAAGTCTCTTCATGGTCTAGCACCAAAGTACATCTCTGACATGTTAGTGCCATATGAACCATCTCGGGCTCTGAGAACCTCAGGGAGTGGTCTCCTGCTGGTTCCCAGAGTCAGGACTAAACATGGTGAGGCTGCCTTTCAGTTTAATGCAGCAAAAATCTGGAACAGTCTGCCAGAAGGTGTGAGACAGGCCTCAACTTTGACAATGTTTAAATCTAGGCTGAAATCTAGGCTCTTTCTAACTGTGCATATGTCAACTGAAAGTATTTTATCTGCACTCTTCACTTTTTATGTCACTTTTAATGTAATTAGTTAATGATTCTATTTGTTTTATTGATTGATTTTATCTGCTTTCTTGTACTTTCATGAAATTGTGAAGCACTTTGAATTGCCTTGTGTATGAATTGTGCTCTACAA
>OMNZ01018006.1:0-20831 GCA_900303255.1 Lesueurigobius sanzi | reverse complement strand
GAAATCTGTAACTTAAGTGTCGTCCAGTTGATCTGATATGGGTTTAGGCTGAGGAGGGTCAAAGGTCCCTCAGCCTTCATTGGCCAACCAGTCAAGGTCGGCCAGTCTTGACTGGTTGCAGTCCTTGACTGGCCAACCAGTCAAGGACTGCACGGCCGTGCAGTGGAGGACTCTGATGCATAAGATGGAGCATTGTCCTGAATGAAATCCTGGTTTTGTTGAAAGATGCAGATTCTCCTGTTCCACTGCTGGAGGAGTGGAGTTGGAGGGGGGTACTGGTGTGGGCTGGGAACATAAATGGTATCATAGATGGACCATTTTGGGTTGAAGAGCAACTTCAAAGTTCACTTCCAAACCTACTGTCAGGTTTGAGAAGACACACTCCTCCAGCAGTGGAACAGAATAAATCCCAGCTTTACGCCTATTGGGAATTTCTTCTTTCTCAAATTTGATCTACTCAAGCAACACACATCCTTCAGTTCATTTCACGTTTAAAGCAGCTGCCCCTAAAGCCTCCACAGTCAGTGTTTATGCTGCTCTGAGTGGAGCTGAGTGGAGCATTAGCTGTGACTATCTGCCGCTGGTCCTGACTTCAGTCACATGCACATGCTAATTATATCACATCCACAACGATATAAAAAATGACAACGATATCCAAAACTCATACCGGTATATTGATATATGATATGATACGATATGGCCCAGCCCTATTAAGTGGTGTGTAAAATAGCATATGATATGACAAGTTTTCAGGCTTTCCCCTTTTATTTCTACTGGTTTGATAAATGCGGTTTCTAAATATTAATCTGTAAATTGACTAAACAATTGTATAGTTTTACACCAGTGATGTGAACATTTTATGAAGAAAATATATATACAATAAAATCAAGATACTTTTTCATCTTTGCTAACTACGTTTTGGTGAAAATGTACCCGTCATGTGCACTTAAGTTGTTAGAGCTTATTTGAAACCCACAAATGCAAAATGCAAGCTTTTTGGTGAAAAAATAGATGTAGAAGAGCATTGCAGTGGGACATAGTTGTTCATTTAAATGTGTGCTGGTCCGCTGAGCTCGGTTTTGTGCGCTTTGAGCCGAGACGAAGACCTTTTTGTCGGAATAGCGAGTGTGAGGTTTTTCTTTTTTAGCTGATGGCGCTGAGCTGTTCGTAGCGTAGCAACAGCTGCTAAGAAACTACAGCCTCAAAGAAACCACAAAATGTGCTAACTTCATTTATTAGAAAACCGTGGGGTCACATAAACCCCATTGTAATCCCAAAATGTACGTTTATTTGCATATTTTATCTAACATGTTCTTTTAAGCATGTTATTTATAATGTTGTAAAAAGAAAAAGGAAAAAAAAGATACCCGTTTAGTGGCAAAGTTTTCCAAAAAGGCAACGCTGTTTTCGCCGCTAGTGTTGCTTGAACGCAGCGGGGCGCCATTTCGTCACATTTTAGAAAATTTCTCAATTAAAAAATAAATGGACATCTATTTTGTGTCCATTTATTTGGTGTACGACATTTTATTTAATTTCGACAAATTGTTCGAATCGCTCTGCTTAAACATTTAACTCAACAGTTTGTTTAGCCTGCCCGACAACCAGGAGCTCTAACTTTGCATGACCATACCTCCCCTCTGTCAGCTCCTTTATCTCTTTACTAAAATACTGATTTGCTATATGGCAGACTGAGCTGTAAGTTTTGGGGAGCAGACAGTACCTCCAGGCCTCGCTAGTAGGCTCCGGCTCAGAGACTGGAGCTCTGGGAACAAGAGGGTGCTCGGGGTGCAGCGGTATCTGCTCAATGTGAGCCTTGTGCTCCGATGAATCACTGCCAATATGTCCGTTATGACAGCGATATCATAAACACCGCAGACAGCAGCAGCGATGCCTTTTGTCATTGAAGAAACCGGACATGCAGTACGCTTGCCTTTTCCCCTAGATATATTTCTCGAAATACGGCTATTGTTATTCATACAGAGCCAGCGTCTCCTCCACCATTACCGAGGCACGCAGCCGTCTCTAGCCGTCTGTCCTCGGGATATGGACCCCGCAGCCTCCCCTTCTCAAAGCACCGTGTGTGGGTGAACAGGAGACCGGTGAAGCGGTGATAACAATCTAAATCTGTTACTTACCCTGGAGCTGGGCCATCGATGATGCTCTCGGATCCCTCTCTCCGATGAGGAGTAGTTTTGGAAAAGGACACCCAAATCCACGCCTTGTAGGCGGGACACTGCTAATGTCAGACAGTGTCGTTGGGCCTTGGCGCGCAGTCCCCAAAACTCATACACAATTTTAGAACTAGTGTTTTGTGGTGGAAGTCCGTTGCAGAAACATTTATGTCATTGGCAAATTGTCCACCAATCCCCATAAAGGCTACAGCCACAGGTGGCTGTAATAGGGCAAATAAATAGTAGACTACACCCAGGCCAGGATAATATTGACCAGAAATCTAAATAACATTATATTGTTTGGGGAACCTTTTGCAAAGGGAATTCTAATAAGGCTCCGTTTATGAAAATTGTTTTACTTATTTATCCAGGGTCCTCAACAACCTTGCTGGGGCCAGGGACAAAAAGGTTTCACATATGGCCCCCATCCTACATTTTCTATGATTTTTAAAAGATAATACCCCCTTCCCCCCAACAAAATAAAATCACATAATAAGTAACCCCACCGTATAATAAAATGCAGTAACCCAATACATTACAGTCACAGCACAGTTGTTTTTATTTGACACAATACTCAATGTGTACATACAAGTGTCCACAGCTTCTGTCAGTCAGCTATAACACTGGGGCGTCTGCTGGTGACCGGAGCAGACAACTGTACAGAAACACACACACAACAGGGGAATCTGAACGTAGCTCCACGTCACAACTCATGCTCCACATCAAAAATAGTTTTTCTGACAGTAAATGTTTATGTACAAAACAGACACACCCCCATCTCAAATCATAGAGAAGTGAAAATGGTAATTTTGCTGATGCGTAGGGTGGCTCTGCAAGCACTCCCAAGAAATGTACGGGAAATGCATTCTAAATGACTTTGACTGATGACTGTTAAAGATCACACATTACAAGAACTGGGTTTGAGTGGAAACTGACTGCATACAACAGAACTAAAACTGAAACACATTATATGGGCAAATACACAAATCAAGGAACACATAGTGACTCCCTGGCTAATATGAACTTGAATTCTGTTCAATCTGTATGAACTTCGATCATTTTCACCACAGTAGACACATTTCTGATAGATTTCGTCCACTGCAGGTGTGTCATAATGTTTTGCTTGATTTGGTGTAAGCATAATTTATTCCAGGAGTGAGCCATTGCACAAAACCTTTACATGTAACTTTGTTCTACCACACATTTGCAGTATCACAACATCAAAACAAAACAAAAACCAACTCAGTACTGACTTCAGATACACAATCTGTGGTGTAAGAGGTAGGAAATGGTCCATAAAACGTTTACAAAAACATCTTGTGTCAAAATGTCACTCTGTCAAAGCTGCCGCACTACAAGGCCCCGCAAGTGTCAATAGTACAGCATCAAGCTTTACAGCCAATAGGAGGCTAGAACCTTAGCATTGTGATTAGGTCTGTTCCTAAAAAGAGGGCTGCACTATGGATTGCAATCGACTAACTTAGTTAAATGATGTGAAACATGTTTAACAAGGTTTTAATCCTTTTGAAATTATGACATTGTTTGATGGATTATATCTGTGAAAAGTACTAATCTTAGTTTTATGTCAATTAAATGGAAATTTAAGGAAGAAAGGTTCGGGGGGAAAAGGGTTATTTAATTTTATTTTTGACATAGATGACATAGATAGAGGGCAAGTTCCACAGGATCCTGACTCACTCATTTGTCATTGGTTTAATATGGTTGGTACGGCAACAGTTGGATTGTTTACCTCTACATGTGAAAAAATAAACAGCCCAAAAAATATCGAACCAGGGAAAATTAGGTGAAAGTTTTAGCTAAATCTGATTGAGTTAACTATGTTTTAGTGTCTAATGTATCAAATGCACTTTAAAGCCACACTGCGGAACATTCAAGGCCATATGTTGCTACATCACAGCAGCAACTAAACTGTCCTAAATCAAAACCTAATCACGCTAACGATGCCAAATAATTATAGTATTAGCTAGACATCGGCAATACAATTTTGGCAGCTGGTTGTCAAAGAAAGAATGTACTGCCTGAAAACAAAACAAAGCATCTCCACAGAAATGAGCAAAGCTTCAGGTCTGAGGAGAGGCGAGTCTGCTCAGTGTTTTTTAGGCAAAACCATCCATAATGAAATAAAGCTAGCATTTTATTCTATTTATTGAGTTAAATGCTATGCAGTGTGGCTTTAATATCTCCCTGACTGAAGCAAATAATTAATTTAAAACATTAGAACAATCGCAATCACATTGTGCAGCCCTTGAATCAGTAATGGTTTGAAACATAAAAACAGAGGGGGGGAAGTACTGTACTTTAAAATAAACAATGTTATTAAAAGAGGTGGTAAAATTAAGTTGGTAAAAATAATCAGACTACTTGAGAATCTGGAGAAAAACATTTGACAGATGTGGTTTAAGGCAAAAAGAACGGCAGTAGTGTTCTGATGAAGCCAAATCAGAAACCCAAGTTACAAACGGAGACTTACAAATTACATCCAATGACTTGCATTAAAGATAACTATCAGCAAGGATCAATTACACTGTTGTATCATCTTAAAATAGAAGTCCATAAGAAAAATGCGGAGAGAGAGGATTTTTTTTTAAAGTAAACAATCTAGCTCCCTCCTGATCGGACCTGAAAGCCCTTCCTTGACCTCTGTGCACATGCTCACACTGGCTGCTGAAAAGTAATAGTATAGTCATTATTCCACATCAAAATTCAGGCCCCGGTCAATTATATGCATGTGTTGTATTAAATTTGTAATATATTTAGAGTCATTCTGAATCACTGGGAAATAAAGGGGCACATTAGTCCATTGGGGCCCATGAAGCAGCTCATTTTCTATTAAAAATGATAGAAAACGGGGGAAGGGGGGCCCATGAGAACCCTGCTAGCCCCGGGCCCGAGCAGGTCTGTTGACGGCCCTGGTGGCAATTGTAGTAATAGTAGTAGCAGTAAATAGAAGTACTTTCTTAAAGACAGAAGGGGGGATTAAAACTGTTCTGAATCAGTGGGAAGTGAGGTAGTAAGTACATTTACTTTATAAGGACCAGGGGTAATAGTAATACTCTAATAGAACTTACTCAAGCAAACCTTGCATTTTGTTTAAAGTTTCTTTAAATTTGTATTATTTATACATAATTCTACCACCTCCTTAAAAAATATAAAACATGTTTAAGTTAGTTGCAGTGAGTCAATGAAATAGATTTTGTTATATTAAAGTAACCGATCTCAGGCACTCAAGCTACAGTCCACACACCTTCATTTGAAGACAAGCAAAAGTAATTTAGAAAAAAATGACTGATAGACATTTTATGTATATACACAGGTATGATTTAGGGCAGTGAACACATTTAAAACATTGTAGCCAAAATAAAGTACTTCTGAACAAAATAATAACTTTTTGTATCATAATTTGATCATTTATTACACTTTCGTACACATTAGGATTTCTTCCCATCAACGTTTCAGAGTCTTAAATCCCTTGATTATTTTTGGTTCAAATAAAAACCATGTTTAAGTTAAAATAGGGGAACGTTTTTCATAAACGCCTTTGTAGCTACAATTTGTACTCATTTTAGTCTTGATAAATCGGAATGCCAAAAAAATCGGAAAACGGGGCGGAATTTCTGAACCTACTGTAATTATCTGATCTTTAAAATGCCAAGCCGATCTGAAAACAAGACAAAAGAGGCAGCAAAAGACTCGAGAAAGACAGTACATAAATAATAGTCACATAAAGTCCACCCTTTGACGCGATGTCGACTTTATATTTACAATAATCAATCTGTATCTACAAGGCAAGTCTTTTTTTAAGTTAGGATTTAAAATCATGCATTAATCATCATGTTATTCCAGTCCAAGAACCCATTTTACAGTATAAACATTCAGCATTTACAACTTTAAATAGAAGGGAGGTCAGGAGGTAAAATCTGAGAATTCATGTCACTTCCAGCGCCATATCCTTTATCCTAGCATTGCCACGATAAGAAAATGATCCAAAGTTGACTAATCAGTGCTTGAAATAACACTTGTTTTGAATCAACTTACAAAATAAAAGAAAGAAAGTTATGGTATGGGTTGATGATTGGTTCAACAAAAGTTAGTGGTGTGCAAGTCCCTGAACCTTTCCTGCAGATAAATGGTTTATTTTTAATGATCAAATGCTGTGTTACTCTGTTATTATATAAAGACATTATTCCCTTAAATCTGTATTTCGGGACATTTCACGCACAGTTTCCACACTTCATCATCTCTCCGTGCTGATCGGGGGGGACATTTTCAAAACATTTAAAACGAATGCTACAATAAGATGCGTGTTTTACCAATCTGCAGACAAATGAAGATTGCTTATGTTCAGAATGACTGAGAATTTAGGTGTTTGCGCTTAACAATAACGGTCTTCAAGCTCATTTTCAAAACATTGAAATAATCTTCTAAAAACTGACTTTCACACTACCATTTAGTCCTTTCTTTACAACGGTGAATCTTAACCTTATCAAATCATTGTCAGGCTGGGATACCTCATTTTTCCCCATTTTCAAACCGTAAAAGTTGAAGACAGTGGAGTTGGTTGCAGCCCCAACTCGTTTCTGGCTCCCACAATCCTACCCACGCATCCCGTTTGTTCACGCGAGTTAAAGAAATAAACTGCTCTGATTTAGATGCTTATTTCCATGTTTGCAGTCAATAAATGCTCTATAGTGAGATGCAGGTGTCTTTTTTTTTCACAAATTGCCATATATCTATCTTTACATGTACCTTTTGGGGCAAATTCAGCTCTTTGGGACCCTCCTCCTTCGCTTCCCTGTCCGTAGCCGTCAATATGTAATTTTGCGAACATTTAAACTCGTATGTAAGCTCCTCTTCTACCAGTCTGCGTTTTCCCAGCTCTCCTCCACCGGTTTCGAGGGGCTTTTTTTGCCCTTACCCTCCGAATTCTCCCAGTTGCTGTCCCAGGCTTCCCAACTGTCCTCGCTGTTTTTGTTGTTGGAAGCCGCCTCCGAGCCCCAGTTGTCCCAGCTATCGGAGCTCTTCTTGGCCGAGTTGTTGTCCACGTTGGTCCAGCTGTCCGAACTGGGCGATTTCTTGTTGGCCTTCAGGGAGTTGTTGCTGCCGAACGTCTCCCAGAAGTCTTTGCCGACGGCCTGGCCCGACGATCCGCCCTGGTAGCCACCCTCGGTGCTGTCCATGTTCTGGTAGCTCTCGCCCGTCGACCTGAAGAAGAGGAAAAACATATACAGCAAGTGGGTATGAGCATGGAGGGAAGGCCGATCTGAGCTTCACGTTTGGTCAGTGTGTAACTTTTGGGATTTTTGAGTGGACTTCTATTAGACTCTCGACCAAAGCATCTTTGCAAATGCACAGAAAATACCTGCCCTGTCACAATGCTCCTCAACTAACAAATGTTGAATTATGGACGTATTTTCTATCTTATAAAGACACAGAGATATGGAGAGGAATGAAGGGGTTCAAAAAAACATATTGTTTTAACATATTGTTATAAGTTGTACATATAAACAGGTAATGCCAAGCATAATGCTAACGTTAGCCTCCTGCTACATGCTAGTGGCTAGTTTCAATTGCTGGTCAATTACGCTCCAATACCAAGTTTTTTTATTACACTTTTTTTATTTGGAAATTTTATCTTTATCTATCAATTTTTGGCAAGCCACAACTGTGAAAAAAACAAAATATTGATTTATTTGTGTAGTTATTCTAATGTGTAGAATATATCTTGAAAATCTTTTGGATATTAAAAACATTGGGCCTCATTCATGAATATTTTCTTACGAAAAAGTTCTTAAGTACAACTTAGGAGAAACTTAAGTTAAACTTAAGTCTGACCCACAAAGTGTTCTTAAGAAGACAAAACTATTCTTAAAGAGAGATGATTTTTTTTGTGCATAAGAGTCCGCCTGACTGTTCTTAGGATTTGTTCTTCCAGAAAAGCTCTTTCAGCTAAGAACAAATTTTGTGAATGCCCAAAATGTTCTTAAGTCGGCCTTAAGAACAAATTTGTTTTGTGAAAGAGGCCCATTGATATTGTGGACAAGTACTGCGTCAGAGACAGTAACGTTTAACTTCATTCAATTTTAAACTTACCCATCCTCAGGTTTTCCAGTGAAGAGGTTTGTCAATTTGGCACCAGCTCCCTGCATCTGAAGAAAATAAATGCTATTTAATTTTGTTAGGATTAAATGTGGCTTAACACAAAGTAAACATGTCAATCTAAGAACGTTTTAACAAAACAAGTCACTACTTTATAGAGCTTCGGAACTGCAATGCATTATGGGAATTTTGCCACCATTTTTCAGGACCACATAACAATGAAAACACAGCCCATTTTCATTATTATTCCCTCGTTGATGGTGCGTTCTAACATGGCAGTCAACTACACATGGCCATGCAAAATTCCCATAATGCATTGCAGTTCCGAAGCTCTATTACAATTAACCCAAATCAGGAAGCAAGTAGCTGGCCTCTGATCATCTCCATGTAGTTTTTGTACTTAAAGCCAGACTGCAGAACATTCCAGGTTCTATGCTGCTACATCACAGAGCAACAAAACTGTCACAAGCCCAATTCAAACGGGATTAAAATTACCTGGGGAACACAGGTAAAAATAAAAATTACAGACGTTCTCTGAAGGAAAAAAAAAACCCGATTTGAACCTTGGGTAATTCCTCCGGTGAGTGTAGTCAGGTTCGAATCAACATGTCAGTGTTTGGAGACGTTTGGTGCAAAGTTTACATCAAGGAAGCTGTGTCAGAGCGAACGGAGTTAAAGAGAAAGGCTACGGCTGTTTGATGAGAAGAGAAAACTCCCAGAGACATGACACATGTTCATCATAGCAGTAACAAACAGCTCACACAAACAAACCAAGCCTAAAGTTAAAGTAGCGTGAGCAACTTGAACGAATTCAAGGATTGTTGTCATCACTCAGTGTTATTATCGGTCTGTCATTTTTACAGACCATTTTTCATTGCCAAAAAAATACTGATATGTAATTTCAATTTTACATACAAACACCGGTGATACCACCAGCCAGAAAATCAACAATACTATTAGTGCAGTGGGCTACCAAAATACATACTGACAGGAGAGAAGTCAACGAAACATACTTCATAAAACCAACGCAGCTCCAGATGAGCTGGTGATGTCCCGTTCCCAGCAAAGCTACGAGTCAGGTTTAAAGAGAAGTGAAAGAAGGAAAGCGGTTTATGGAGCTTGTTTCACTGATAAAAACACATTAAATTGTGTTTTATATATTGGGTGGAATGTTACACAGTATGGCTTTAATTAATAATATTTATTCAATTCATTTAATAAACAAATACTGTACACTTGTATATATAATTGTGTTTTGTGAGGGTGGATTTATGTTGAAACACTGTATATCTGTCAGAATCCGAGCATAATTGCAGTAATTTTTGGGCTAAATTGAGATTCTTTTGTGCCATTCTAGTTTCCAAACACTGTTGCAGGCTTGAGGTATCAGCAAATCAGAAGGCTCATTACAACCAAAAATAGTTCACCTCTTCAAGTCATCTGTAAGAGCATCAGACTTTTAAATTAAATGCTTTGTCATCTTCCCAAAAACCTTAAAATATGACTTTGGACACCTTATTGTAAAATTGTATTTGACCTTCCAAGTACCTGGGGTCACTGGAATTTTTCCCACTTAAACATTTAAATGGATTGAAAACCTGAAAGCGTTTCAACTTGTATGTAAACTACAAGGCTAATGCTCTAACAGTTGGCTAACAAAATATACATGAACATTTTTTCACACCCGAGGTAACCCCCAAAACAAAAGGGTTCCATCACTGAGGCAGTGGCAAGTTTCAAATGTGATCGTATTGCTACAGCTCTCCACTGGGGGCCGCCATTGTTGTATTTATCTTGTATTTGAAGTCGGACCACTCTGATCATCTCAAAGTTCACAATTTGTAATTACCAGGTTGATTAGTGTTCCAAGGTATTTTTCCTAGTTGAGGTGGGAAATTTAACCAGACTACCAGCTACAAAATGAGTGCTATACAGAGTCTAAAAAGGGTCTAAAGCAGTGTTTCCCAACCATTTTGAGCCAAGGTAGCCCTTTTTACAAAAGACAATTCTCAAGGCACCCAACTAAACAAAAACACCACAAAAAAAGTATATTTACAATGGGATTAATTTTTCACTACGATCTTGTATTGATGATGAAGAGTGTGAACACTGAGCAAAGCCTTCTCCAGCACATTCTCAGTGGAGTTAAGATATCGATACTGTGGTGGACAATCCATGTGTGAAAATGATGATTCACACTACTCTTTCACCACATGAGCCTGATCCTGGGATTGTCATCTTGGAATATCCCTGTGCCATCAGAGAAGAAGTAATCCATTGATGGAATAACTCATAAATAATAATTCAGGATGTTCATGTTTCAGCTGATCTCATTCTTTGGGCAGATAGTGTTGCTGAACCTGAAACTGACAAACTGCATCAACCCCAGTTCTATTTGCTTAGTTAAATCCAGGTGCTGGCTTTATTTTTGGCCAGGCAGTGTAAGACGTTAACAAGAAATAAGATTTTTACCTACTATCTCGGACGCCTCATTTTTTTCCCCAACCCAGTTCTGCCATAAGTCCCGCCCCCGCGCATTCTCATATTTAATTTTTTTTTTTTTAAGTTTAGGGTTAGGGTTAAGTTTAGGGTTAGGAAAAGGGATGTGGTTATGGTTAGGGCAATGCAGGGGGCGTGGCCATGGCAGAACTGGGTTTGGGGGAAAAAAAAGACACATCTCAGTGCCATTTCTGTGTGTGGGAACACATATATCACAATAATCACACATCAATAACCCACCAGTTGTCTCGTTCGCAGCACTGACTGTGGGTGATATCACCCTCTAGTGTGTGATTGTTCTACCTGACCTCTACACGCAGATCAGGTGAAATTTCCAAGGCACCCTGGTTGGGAAACACTGGTCTAAAAGATACATAAATTGAACTAAATCATGTCTAAACTGGATGCAAACTATGTCTAAACCCACAAAAACCCAAGTATTAAAATATAAATGAAGCTAACGCTAATGAAAATGAATAAAGTGTTAATTTGCAGATGAATCTTACTAGTGCCTGAAGAAGCCAAATACCATTGTTTGACAACCACTGACTCAGGCCATTACACGACACTGACTGGTTAAAGCTGAGCTGAACTTCAGATTCACTTCAATTTAACTTAATAAATTGGATGGAGTGGCGAGTCTAAGAAGGATTCACAATTTGTCAACAAAATACTCACCACCGCACAAAGGCAGCAAGAAAAAACAACAGACAAAATGTGTTAAACACTGTTGAAACATTAAAATCACTGCGAAACCAGCCTCCATCCCCAATAGGATAAGAGCGTAAACCAGTGTAGTTCAAGAAGTAAAGTGCTAAATTCTCCCTTGGCTGAGGAGACTGGCTTCACAGCTGTGCAGAAACATACCTTGTTCGCCAGCCCAGAAAAGCCGACGGCCATTTCATCTAACAATTTGCCATCTTTCACCTAAATGAGTCACATCATTATTAAAACATTTCTCACAACAAGTTTCAATGTATTATTCATAATTTGATTTGAATTCAGCGATGAAGTTGTAGGCAGTGGCTGGACGGGCCTTTACAGTAGTGGAAATATTCACATTTTAGGAATAAATACGAAAGTGTTTTACTAAAGACACATCAATATTCAATTATACAATTCCATCAAGGCTAGGTGTCATTTTTTGCGTATTTTAAAATGTACTTTTCTATAAGATTTTACGCTGGATAGAGAACTGTGGCCCGTCCAAACCACAGTAAACTAGTGATAAGTTACAGCGCATGAAGCCAATTGAAGACTTTCAGAGCAGGAGCATATAATCAAAGCAACATTGATGATTTAGATGATTTAGTAATATTACAAAATGACAACAAATTTAGATTAAGCAGAAGCAACAAAAAAGTAGGGCTGAAACAACTAATTGATTATTGAAATAGTTGTTGATTAATGGTTTCTGGGATATACAGACCATGTTGTCTTCAAAAGGCATTGGTTATACAGTACAAGGTTTTTGTTGTGCAAATAATTTTGCTCTGATTGTTCCAAATATGAGATCGGAGCAGAAAGAGGACTCTCTCACTCTCTCAATCCCAGACTGAATTTTAGAGGTTCTTAGCTTTCGAATGAGGACATGACATTACCTTTAAAGGGGCTATACCTGAGTTTTTTCCCCTAGAAGTGGAATGAAATTTGTTTTTGCTTTTATTGTCAATGTCATGGTCTGCAGGCTAGTTTTCTCGTATTTATGCGAGTATGAACCAAAAAAGTGACCCCGCCAGTTGCGAAATGTGCTTATAAATTCATCTCAAAGAAGAAACAGGATTTTAGAAATGTGTTAGGAATGTGTTTGGACCACAACTATCAATTTATTTTACTTGGTGACTCTTCCATTATTTGCAATTGAAAAAATTATGAAAAACCAGGTATAGTGCCGCCTTTAAGTTTACTCTAGCAACACGTCCTCAAACGCTGTCACTTTAGCTTCATGTGGCAAAAGGTTTTTTTTTAAATGACACTATCCATGCACCTTTTGATGCCAACCGTTTAATCGATTAATCGTAAAAAGAAGTTACAGCCCTACTAAAAAGATTTCCACATTTAGACCCAAAGATACCACATTTACCACTGCATTATACAAACTCTGTTTTTTTTTGTTTGTTTGTTTGTTTGTTTTTTAGCAATTTTGTTATGCATTATAGCCTATTATAGAACCTATTGGAAAGGACACCTTGACAAAGAGCACAATTACCATAAAGCAAACAGTGGGTTCAGGAAGTGTTCTTAAGTCTGATACTGAAAATGATCAAATATACACATTTTGTATTATTTTTTTA
The DNA here is from genome assembly GCA_900303255.1 of Lesueurigobius sanzi. Classification (NCBI taxonomy): domain Eukaryota; kingdom Metazoa; phylum Chordata; class Actinopteri; order Gobiiformes; family Gobiidae; genus Lesueurigobius; species Lesueurigobius sanzi. The sequence goes on along the minus strand of OMNZ01018006.1, from coordinate 7,750 downwards.
AACGTACACTTAAAAAGACACTGTGCCTTCCTTAATCACAGACAATGGATGTCCAGCAAGAATTGGTCTACAGTTCATGTAACAAAATGACAATATTTGATGCTTTAACACAGTACATGTTGTGTACATGTTAAAAACAAAGCTTAAAATATACTACACCCAGACCAATAAAGGGCCCAAGGTTATACAGGTAACAGCAAATCAAATTGAATGTTGTTTTAATGCTTAAAAAGGTTCACTGTGTAACATTTTGTTTTCTCCAATACAAAACATGCTCCTAATGACCAGCTAGACACAGAAAATGCTATTTTTGCAGTGGGTGATCAAAGATTTGATTTAGATGAGGATCCAACCCACTTAAATCTCACATTTGTCTGCCTTTAGTCAACATCTCCATGGAGTCGAGCTGGAGACGTCCCCGCTCCCAGTAAAGCTACAAGTCAGGTCTTAGGAGAGGTTTTTGGATATTTTTCAATATCAGACTGCTACATAAAACAGAAGACATTAAGAAGTCTGACACCTTTCTGAAGCCACTGCGGAGCAAAAGCCGAGCACAGACAGAAGCAGGAAGTGTCAAATAAATTAGCAGCACATTGATCGAAGCTAAAGCTGGTTATTCCTTTCACTACAGCAGCGACTGACCACCATGACACCACAGCGAGTTACCTTTTCCTGAGTGGGTTTGATAACACTCTCATTTAAAGACTGTCCTAATTCAGTGGCCTACGGTCAGAGGTCAGAGAGGAAACTTCAATCAAAGAGTTCAGCGTTTACACAAGTGCAAAACAAAAATAGACACATTCAATCCATTCACCGACACTGAACAGGCACTAGAGGGCGCCAATACAGTACGTTTAACTTTAGATTGGGCAGGTTTTATACAATACATAAATACTTCTGGAGACAGGCTGTTTATTTGTTCTTAGAGGACATTATAGAACCTAACTTGCAGTTAAAGGTATATTAATATATTTAGGGTGTATCAGGGGTCAGAAGACATTTAGCAAAGGGTGCTACTTAGAAGAGATAATACTTCACACACTAGAAAGATATGACTAAGACAAGTAATTTAACATTGATTAGAAATGCTTCATTATCTCAATTCATGAGTCACAATTGCAGTACATTTTCCAGAAAAAAAAGAGGGGGTCTGGGATTTCGGGCCTTACATTGTCTGCAGGTTTAGAAGACAACCTTCTTAAATCTAAATGACAGAGCTGGGATTCGGCTGCAATTAAGAAAATTCTTTGAGAAAGCACTGCATGTTTTGTGTCTAATTAAAATGGCAGATTATTCAATTATTGATGGAGTTATTCTGTTTATAGTATTGCATTACACCTCCAGTGCCATGTTCCCTGGTAACACATGCATGAATGGATGACTGCTTCACAAAACATTTTGAGGAGGAACCCGAGGCATTATCTGGACCGCACTTAAAGGAATAGTTCAGCGCTTTTACATGCATAGATATGTTCTAACCTGGGTTTAGCTTTTACATGCTTACATATGTTCTAACCTGGGCTTAGATGAGGCGATGCGTGGCTGTCTCGTCTTTGTGCGTGCCTTCAGTAGTTACACGTTCAAAGTATAGTTACACAAAATTAAAACTGTCAATTTTCTAGGCGGATAAAACGGGTACTATATTTTAAGGCGGAATAACACCACTTCGACCTCCGGGCAGTATTAAGACGCTCCTAAAGGATTCTCCCCCACTCAATTGCGTGTTATTCCGCCTAAAAATATAGTACCCGTTTTTATCCGCTTAGAAAATTGACAGGTTTAATTTTGTGTAACTATACTTTGAACGTGTAACTACTGACATAGCCCTATTTAAATAGGGGAAACTTGGAAGAGATTTGTGGCTTCTAACTTCACCGAAATTTGGCGCCATGTAGAGGCAAAATGATAACGTCTTTGGTCGTCTTACGGGACTGAAGGCACGCACGAAGACCAGACAGCCACGCATCGCCTCATCTAAGCCCAGGTTAGAACATAATGCATGTAAAAGCTAAGCCCAGGTTAGAACATATGTCTGCATGTAAAAGCGCTGAACTATTCCTTTAAGGCTTTTCGCAATATTCAATATCTGTCTTGAATATTGTGAGAACAATCCTTTTACAATATTCGATATATTCAACTAAACCATTTCAATAAACGTAATAAACAAAGGACTAAAACTTACAATATGCAATCTTGTGATTTATTGTGGCTTCCTGTAAAGTTGCGTCACCGTACAATGCTGTAACAATAATTTCACTTTTATATTACGGTGATAAGATAGCGAGCAGCAGATTCATTTCTCTGCACAGGGAAATCACCTAATAATTGCAGCCACTTTTTAATAGATCAGAATGCACAAAATATTACAGGATGTGCAAGAGAATGCCTCAGGCCCCTGGTGAAATGTTTTCTTCACTTGTAATAAGTTAATACATGCAAAACCATGCAAAGATGAGATTTGGCAACAAATAAAAATAATTACAAATTAAAAACATGGCTTTTTAAAAAGGTAACTAAAATAAGTAAGAATTGTAGAAAAAAATAATGATAACAACTTGGTGGATTATGATATGAATAATGGCCATGCACCTATGATCAAGATGCTTTACCGGTTCGGGAGGAGCCTTATAGCCCCGTAACTATGTCCAAAGAGGGCGAGGAAATTTAGAGTAAGCAGTTATTTCCATATTCAAAAACATGTTAAGGTTTTTAAAAGGCAAAGTTGCTTCAAGGAGAATAAATCATCAATTCAAGCAGTGCGACTAATAGAACCTACCTTTAGTTGTGCTTGGTTGGCCAGTTTGGATGTCTAGAAAAGGAAGTATGTCATTTATGTTCAGCAAAATTGTAAATGTGAATGAAAGTGGACAGAACGTCGCAGCGTGTCATTTCCGATAATAAATGTTGCTTATTCTGGTACTTACATTATCTTTAGCATAGGAGGCAAACTTGCTTGCGCCAACTGTGAAACTGCTCCATCCCTGTCGAATGCAACAACAAAAAACATGAGAAAGGAACTACCAGTAAAAAAAACATCCAGCGTGTGAATTGAGACTGACCGTATAAATGGACGTCATGGCGTTGTTCAGGAAGTCCTCATCTTTCTTCTCTGGGGTCACTGTGTTTCCAAATCCCACGTAACGGTTTTCCTGATTCCCGCTGTAGCCTCCTCCGCTGAGAGAGAAGACAAGAGTACAGTTGTTTTTAAGACATTATTTTCATTTTAAATGATTCGTAAATTATGAAACAAACCTTTGGTAAGAGTTAACATCGTCACTGAGCCAGTCTTCAAAAGCTTTGTCTCCAGATTTACCGGAGTCCTGTGCGGTTCCACTTGAGCTGGAAAACAAGAAACCATTTTATTCAATTACAGCAAACAACCCTTTACAATTACTGTACAATCATTAATATAGTTTTTTTTTTTTTTATTTAACCATTATTTAACCAGGAAAGTCCCATTGAGATCCGCAGATCTCTTTTTCAAGGGAGTCCTGGCCAAGAGGCAATTGCAACACAACACAACCAAAGACCGTTACAAAAATAAAACAATAAAATTACATTTAAATACAGTTAAAAACAACAACAGGCTGATGCTTCCATCTCCAGGTCTTTCAGGATGGTGTTAAACTGAGCCAAAGGTATGAGATCAGGTAGTTTAATTGTGGTCCGTAGAAAATTCCAATCTACAGGAGCACGGTACTGAAAAGCCATTTTTCCTCTCTCTGTCCTGACACTGGGGACAGTCAGTGTGTAGACGTCCTGTGAGCGAAGAGCATAAGGTCCATCAGACCTGCGCTGAAGATACAGTTTAATAGTACTATTCAAGTTATTGTTTCACAACCTCAGATGGACATCTAATCAAGGACAACACTTTGTGTGGAAAGTGGGTGGGCACACCTAGCTGCCAGCAGATAAAAGAAAAGTAGCATGGACAGACGCCTGACTATGGAGCAGAGGACCCCGGTTCTGAATAGGGGTGGGGACCTCTGGGTACGTCATGATTCAATGCAACACATGGCTCACAATAATGATAACCTCGCGATTTTCCAATATATTGCACATAGACATCACTATTTTTAAAGAAACATGAGCCATTTTTAAAATCTTTTTCAACATTTTTACTTTATAAACAACTACATGCTCCACATTTGTTTATGATTTATATTTGTTCTCATATGCATTGTTCATTTTTTTCTTAAATAGTGACAGATCACTTCATTCACATTTGAATTCACAACCATATACTGTACCTGCTTCCAGAACAAAGACAGTAACCCAGTAAACACTATCATTAAAAGTTATGTATTTGGTCCAAGTTCTTAAAATGGCAGTGCTGCCCTCTTCTGCCCTGACTGAATTATTGACCATTATTGGCCTCTATTTACTGTGAAAGCACTGCAGCTTCATTAATATTCATGATGTCATTAATTAATATGCAGGACGTCATCAAAAGTATTGATGTTAGCATAAAAAGTATCAGTATCGCATCGTGCCACAAACGATAAATCGTAAAATCGATGTATTCTCACACCCCTGGTTCTGACTGAATGATGACCACAATCAGAGCAGAAGCAGACACATCTGAAGCGGTTAGCAGACCTTGTTAAATAAAATACATCCAGGTTTTACACATGGGTCACGGTCGGACACCGTCACAATTCTAGTCCCAGCCAGTTCCGAGGGTAGGGCTCTAAGAGAAGTTCCTGGCTGACAATGATCCAGTTCAAAACTCAAATCTTAAAGCTGGATCATTGATGTGAGAAATGTAAGGTGTGACGGCTGAGTGTGTGAGAGTCTAACGGCCAGTGTGCTCTCTCTCTGCATCTTTGCAATCAAGGCCACCCACTGGGAAACCTCCATCCCGACAGTCATTTCAAAAGCACTTTGAACACTATTTTAGCTTTTTTTCTAAAGACAAAAGGTATGAGTGCTTAATATGTTTCTCCTAGGAATGGATATATGGTATAAAGGCACCATTTCTCGTTTTTGCAAAAAAAATGTAGCAAAATATTTTTTAACCATGAAGTCATTTGAGATAGATAAAAAATTTCGGACTACAGACTGACTGATAGGCCTTCTATCTGGGAAAAAAAATTGAAGTGCCTCAGTAGTGGACTACGTGGTCAAATCTTGCATAGACTAGAGGGCCATTTTTGAGCTTTTCGGAGTAGGACCCTGCTTCTACTGCAGCAAGGTTATATCCTAATAAAGCAAAATCTAGAATATGAAGATGATCCCTCAATACACTTCTGCAGTAGAGCCCCTGACATTTTGGGAAAAAAGTTCCGAAATTCCAAAATTGCCATTTTCAGCAGCCTATAAATCCAAAGGTTTACAATTTAGCACATTTTTGATGATTGTTTCTGGAAATATTTTCAGTAGACATGGTACAGACCAAACTTTAGCCCTCTACATGTTTCCATTGCTGAGCTACAGCTCTGTAAACATGCACACAAACACACAAATCACCCGCAAGCAGAAAAGTGGTTACAACACCCTGTTTTGAAAATTGTTTTTTTTAACTATTGGGAGTAACTTTGCATGTGTTCATTACATATGTGTAGGAACTCAAAAAATAAAAAAAATTCATCCAAATCTGAGAGGGTCACCTGTGAAGATTCTGAGAATTTGGGTGATTTGGGACGGAATGACCCTATAGCGCTTTTCTGGACACTCATTCTTCATTCACTCTATACTTGGTGGTGGTAAGCTACTATTGTAGCCAGAGCTGTCCAGGGGTAGACTGACGGAAGTGAGGCTGCCAATCTGCACCATCGGCTCCTCCCACCACCAACACTCACTCACATACTACAGTCACTCAGGCTTCTTGGCATTTCCCCGCCGGTCTCCCATCCAAGGATTGAGCTGCCCCTACTCTGCTTAGCTTTCGAGGTCTGACGGGATCAGGCAGAGAAAAGGTGGTATGGCCTTTGCTATGAAAAAGCCTTTGGTGTCAGGTCTGTCTGTTAGAGACGTGTAAAATATTGTCCACATAACTGAGTCAAGAAACTGACAGTAAATGATAAATGTCTCCAAGGATACGGTTATATTTACTCTTGTAATAACTTTGCAATATGACAACACAGATTTTTTCAGACTCACCGATGGGAGGAGGACAGGAGAGTCTTGGGTTGGGGAGAAGTCCAATTTTTGGCAGTTGAAGTCTCAATGGACCACTCCTTTCCTTCGGCTAAAGTTGCAACCTTTATAATATAACAAACAGTAAGTTTAAAATGTAAACTTATGAATATACACAGACAATCACTGTGTGTTCCCACCTTGTCCCTGAACAGAGCGGCCGCTCGGCTGTTATACTTCTCCTGCAGATTCCAGTTCGGGTCATAATCATCCTGTAGCTCCAGAAACATCCGGAACTTACAGTTGCCTCCAGCTTTCATCTTCTCCAGCTCAATATCCTTCCACTTGTCCATGGTGACGGAGCGCACAAAACTAAAGAAAAGGCATGACTGGTTAGATAGAAAAGTTGGAAACACGACTACATTTCTTGCTTTTTCATTTTTCAAGTTATTATTATAGAATTGTTTTAGCCAAAGCATAAAATCAAACATTGCATTGACAAAAAAAAAGAAAGAGAAAGTCGTGTTGATTTCTAGATAAAAACGAAGGCAGCACAATATGAGGGAAAAATAATAACATTATTCCAATATTTCACTATTTTTGCTAAACCATTTCAACACAATACGTTCCATTAAAGTAAAAAAACAAGAAAAATGTAATAATTGTATCAAAACAAGCCAAGGGCTGGGAAAATTATCGCATTAACGCAAACATCGCCTGTTCCTTAAAAATGGCGAGGCTGCTAACTAGCGCTGACATCGCTAACTGCCATGTGTCCTTCTCACGTGCCACATGTTTGTTGAGTTGCAGAGAGGAATGGGAAGAAAGGTTGACATGTGGTGCAGAAACACCGCAAGATAAGATAGCACTTTATTGATTTCACAATGGAGAAATTCACACAGCTCTTAAGAACACACAGGAGGTGCAGATAGTTGAGATGAAATGTGCCATCAAAGAAGAACAAGATATAATAATAGAATAACTTATTGTTGTTGCATAATATCTTATGCACAATGAATAAAACAGCCTGGTGAAAGGGAGGCAGCAGAGTTCTGGTGACCTTAAAAGCTGCCATTCTTGGGTAAAATCCTGGAGAAAGTGGTTTATGAACAGCTTAATAACTTTCTCCTGTCTAATAATATCTTTGATACTTTCCAGTCAGGTTTTAGGCCCCATCACAGCACTGAGACTGCCCTGATCAAGGTGACTAATGATTTACGTCTCAACACCGACGCAGGCAAAGTCTCAGTCTTAGTTCTGCTGGACCTGAGCGCTGCCTTTGACACAGTGGACCATGTGATTTTGTTACAGAGGTTAGAAAAGTGGATGGGAATCTCGGGTACTGCTCTAAACTGGTTCAAGTCGTACCTTGAGGACAGGACATACTTTGTTGAAATTGGTGACTGTGTCTCAGACAAAATGGCCGTGACCTGTGGGGTTCCCCAGGGGTCAATCCTAGGACCCCTCTTATTCAATCTATACATGCTTCCTTTGGGTCAGCTAATACGCAGCAATAATGTGTCTTACCACAATTATGCAGACGACACTCAGGTCTACGTGTCACTGACGGCAGGTGAACATGAGCCTGTAGACTCACTCTGTCACTGCCTGGAACAGATCAGTGTGTGGATGCAAAATAACTTTCTCCAGCTAAACTCAGACAAAACTGAAA
>OMNZ01018005.1:11559-25218 GCA_900303255.1 Lesueurigobius sanzi | reverse complement strand
TTTGAGGCGGAGTCACATTTTGGAGGAGGTGCACGTTCGCGACACATGTCCGTCTCCGCTGCTCCTGCAAGATCTCTGATTGGCTGCCAGGTGCAACGCAGACCCACGCGGAGAACGGGGGAGTATAAACAAGGCTTTAGCTTTCATAAAGACACCTGTGTACCCCACAATCAGTCAAAAGTCTAACTACCAACATGGCCAAGACCAAAGAGCTGTCAAAAGACACCAGAGACAAAATTGTACACCTTCACAAAGCTGGAAAGGGCTACGGGGCAATTTCCAAGCAGCCTGGTGAAAAAAGGACAACTGTTGGAGTTTTTCCTTGCTGCAAAGGAGGATCTAAGGACAGGGGATGCCCCAGCACTATTAATATTCAATAATTGTCTTTCTATTTTCTGTGAAGCCCTGCTTGGGCTATACAAATAAAATTGAATTGAATAAAATTGAATTGTTGGAGCAATTGTCAGAAAATAGAAGAGGCTAATGATGACAATGTCCCTGGGACTGGGGCTCCACACAAAATCTCCCCTCGTGGGAGAAAGTCATGTGGTCAGATGAGACCAAAATAGAACTTTTTGGTCTTAACTCCATTCGCTGTGTTTGGAGGAAGAAGAAGGATGAGTATCATCCCAATAATACCATGCCTACAGTGAAGCATGGGGGTGGAAGCATCATGCTCTGGGGGTGTTTTTCTGCACAGGGGACAGGACGACTGCACTCTATTAAACAGTGCAATGCAAATGGGATGGCACGTACTGTAATTAGGTTGGAGATCTATTTTTGTCTCATGTTTTAGCAACAACATTTTAACAAGACAGTATAATCTATTATACTGTATTTCTACTATACACTGTACACTACATATGTTTCGACAAGAGCTGTGTGAAAAAAATGATTGTTACATTTATTAAAGGGACAATTAAATGTGGAATGTTATGATTGCAAAAAGCAGTATCTACACTTGTCCCTAACGGTGCTTTGCTGCAGCCTCAGCTGTGTAACAATGACAGAGGATTGGATTTACAACACCAGACAGACAGTGCCTTCAGCGTGGTGTATGGCCTATTTTAAGGTTTGGTTATGGAAACTCCATTTGTGTGTGCAATATAACCTATGTAAAACAGTTACAAACAGTTTCACATCTAGGCCCTCTGCGGCACAAAAAGATAAAGAAACCGGAATCGTGAACTTTTCACAAGTCATTATTGCATGCATTGATTAAGATATTGCTTTATTGTTTTTTTTTATGAAATGATATATGTATTTCAAAATCCCTCTGAGCAAACCTTCAAAATATTAGTATTAATCATCATCATAACCATAATAATCATAACATATTCCCTGCAGTGGTCATTCTTATTATTTACCTCAGAAAATGAATGAATAACCAGTCTATTACTATTGTGCCTGTCTATTGTGTATGTTCCAGGTGAGAGGGAGGAGGCTGTTTCTGTGTCAGACCCACCTGCTGTGCCTATTCTCTTCTTCAACATAATTATGACAGCACAGCAGGGGGGGGTTGTGAGATGACTCCACTCAGAGAAGTTTGTGAGCTCTGTGTTAATTCTGGCATGCACTTGCATAACAACACACCGGAAACTCTACTGGTAAGGACAGTTTAGAGTTGGTAACAACAATGGCAGGCAGACAGTGAGGGTGGACAAAGGGTTAGACAGGGAATGAAGGGGTGAGGGGAGAACATGATCAGCACCTGCTTTCTTTCATTTCTGGAGATAGTCTTGAAGCACTGACTGGAGTAATCACTGCTGACATTTCACAGGCACATTGCTCTGGGTCACTGTGGGAGTGCAAGCACCTGAAGACAAAGGGTCAGTTCTTCATATTATAGGTCTACACGTGGACAGTAACACTTTGTTCTCCTCTGACTTTGGTTTGGATGTGAACTGGATAACAACGTTAACTTAATAAGAGAGGGTATTGTATTTAAGTGTTTTTTACCAAAATTACGAAATTACATTGTAGATATAGACAAATTAAAACGGTATCAAAGCTAGTAATAGTGTCAGTGCACCCTCTGCTGGGTATTACAAGTATTGCAACTATTTCTGAATTACTGTGAACATTTGTAGTATTGTACATCCGTACAATACTACAGACCAGCAGTGTATACATTTTGTCATTAAAATATTATAACTTCCAAAAGAATTAAACAGAGGAAGCATGATTTAATTAATAATAAATAGGCCTATAGAATAAAAGGTTTTGAATCAGAAACATTTCATTGACCCCCAAAGGGCAAATTCTTTGTTAAAGGCAAGCATCTCGACCCACGGGGAAAAAAGCTCTGAGTTAAAGTAAAAATAGCTAAGTAAAGATTGCAATTTAAGCAAAAAATATGATTACTCTCGACTTAAAGAACTAAAGCGCACCCCATACGAATAAAATGTGAGCACACATTAATTAAAATCTATAGAAAACAGATAGGAAATAGTCACTGTCTCTCTGTAAAGAGATGTAAAATGTGGCAATTACTTGAAAGCACAAGCAGTTGTGTGATGCCGCGTAAACTCAAATAATACTGAAATAATACTCAAACAATACTCAAGATCAAATATTACAAGCAGGCCCGTCGACAGGGGGGGTCAAAGGGGTATGTTGTCCCCGGGCCTCAGGACCAGGGGGGCCCAGCAAGGAGCCCATATTATATTTTCCCTTGTTCTGCATAATTCTTTTTTTTTTTTAATATCATTACTTGCTTTGACATGTGTCTTAATGCGTAAAATCATCTCAATAACTCGGGATGGTTTATTTTTGTCTTAAAGTTTTCCTTGAATGCACACTCCCCCACTAAACACAAATGAAGGAGTGTTCTTTAACCTGTTAAACCCTATAGGACCCAAATTTGACACCGGTTGGGGTTTAAGAGGTTAAGCAGGACCAAAGGAAGAGAATGATGAGAGAACAGTGGTGTCAAATTGTGGGAAAGGGCCCCAAAATACAGCCTATAAAATGATTTATTTAAAAAAATGCTGTAGCAAACAGGGTTGAGTGGTGGGGGCCCATGAGAAACCTTCTTGCCCCGGGCCCCACCAAGTCTGTCAACTGCCCTGATTACAAGGAACAGTTGTACTATACTCTAATCTAACCGAGACTATCGGTACGAGTTATGCCCATGTCAGATAAATTATTACTGAATAGCAGTTCCAATGAACACCGGCAGATGGCGACCGCGACACACAAGTAAAGCAACCTCAGTCTACACAGCTGGCCCTTTGCTCTCATTTGGGATACATTACTTTTCTTCAGTTCTTATAGATCGTTTGCCATTATTAGCCAGCCATTATGGAAACGTATGTGGACGAGAAATGAGCCTATGAGCCTATATATATATATACAATCATTATTTTTTTCAGATCAAGTTGAGGCATGTGAATTTATCTGATCAACACCTCCTCCACTTTCTAGAACTAATAGCCCTCTTATTTTGCCCGTTCTGTGTTCACATTAGTGCTTTGATTTTTGCGTATGCCGCACATGCCCCATGTCTCACGCACACAACCACAGAGGCGCTCCTTGATGACCCACCGTCTGCTCATTTCCGAAAGCTTACGGAGAGAGAGCGGCCCCACCTCCAGCAGCAACAACCACCACCACCACCGCTACGGCGACTCGTCCCCGGCTTTACTCCCAGGAAGAACCCCCCCCGGGCTGGTCCGTTCGTTCACGTTGATGGAGTTCTACAGATGGCATCGCTAGTGTTCTCCAATCCCCGTAACCGTCCCTGTGATTTTAATGGCTCTGTGGTCAAGAGCGAGGTGATTCTGTGCCATTTCTTTTTTATTTGGGGACAGTCTACTTGGGATTCACTGAGCTCCAGGATTGTCTGATCGCAGCCATGAGCTCCGGGGACGGGGCAGACGAGACGGCGAAGGACGCGATCGACTCGGCGGCTCTTTTCAAGACGGGTAAGCCCAAAACTGAACCCGGAGCTCGGTGTGTGTGTGTGTGTGTGTGTGTGTGTGTGTGTGTGTGGCCCCTGGGAGCTGCTAATGGTGAAGCTACGTGAGGGACATTGTTCCCGTTTGTTTTTGGATCAAGAGAGATGCATGACTGGCCTTGGCACACATTATTGTGTTGAATACATTGGCTGCTAATGTCTCCAAGTGACGGGTTCAAAAGCATTAGAGGCTGAACTGTTGGTTTCACTGAAGTCATTTTAGTGTTATCATTGATCAGAAATGGCTGAAGTAGATATAGTAGTAGTAGGCTATAGCAAAAGCCAGTTTAGCAACAGCGCTAATGTTACGATTTCCGTTTTCGGACGCACGCTATTATGACCACACACGCGAGAATTGTCTTGTGTGTTGGTGCTCGTTTCTGTTAAATATTAAACTATATAACAACACCTCTATCGTCGTGGTTTACAATATTGTTTATAAGTGCATCATCAACTTTTTGAGCCAAAGATGTTTGCATTAGTTCTGACAAGAGTGTGACAAATGCTAACATTAGTTAAGTTTGTCAAAATCTTGAATACTCTTCGGTTTGTTTGTTTACTGTATCATTAGAGGAGGTGTGCCCAATTAAACCAAGTATTAAGCATTGCGAGTTAATGGTTTAGTTGGTTCTGTGCTCATAGCCGAAGCAGTGCTAGCCCGTACACTGATTTTGCGAATCCAGTCTGCGAGACGGCGAGCTAAAGGAAGCTAGCAGCACTAGCGTGGCACCCTGTCACGCCGATGACAAAGCGTCTGGTTTCGCTTCGGGAACTATTGTGGAAGCTGCACACGATTCACAAACATGTACACGGAATGTATGCTTTAAGGAAGTAGTTGATCGATCGTTTTCTGTGTGTTTATGAATCTGCATAAGCGTCCAGGCTATGTAAACAATACATGGCGTGGCACAGGGAGATGGGTGTGCTCAGGGTTAGCTAGCCGTGTAGCAGGGGACCATGCATGCTGGTGTTAAGGCCAGTATAGTGACATGATGGTGATGGTAAAACACACAGCATCTGCACTTCACATATCCATGACTTTTATGTCAGGTTCATTTTGGATTGAGGTGTAACTTTAGATGTAACTTTAAAAAAAATGCAGGCAGACTGTTTCTTCAGAGATGTAGGCTACTGTGCTCTCGCCCTATCCCTAAATTACCTTTAATTGCGGTACCGGAAAGTGAGACCGTGGGTTTTATAAGTGAGAAGCTTATGAATCAAGCATTACACAGTCTGCAGACTTTTCTTGTGTTTTGAGTTGATGTGTTGCTCTGGTTGAGCACAATCTTTGAAGGTGTGTCTGTAAACAAATGGGAGAAAGCAGCACTTTGACATCCAGCCTCTGGCTCTAGTGGTTTTGTGTTGAGCCGAGATAATAAGCCACAAAGGGAAGCTCAGTATTGGTTCTGTGAGAGGTATGTGAATAACTCTGGAGCAAAGTTGCTCAGATGACAACCAAACTATTATGCATTATGGCTTAGTGATATGGCAATAATAATCAAATCCTGATCTGATCCCTGTGACAAACTGCTAATCTGGAGTGATGATCATATCGTGATTCTGTAATGCAGAGGTTTCTTTGGCCTTCTTTCATACTCAGAGTGAGAGACACGCCGATTTAACTCAATACCCCCATTTAACCACACAGAAATGTAACTTTCAGAGACAGTGGGTAGCTTTAGCCATATCATAAATGATTAGATGATAAAACGGGCAACTTCAAAAAATGTTATTTACTATATTAATACACATCAACATTTGTTACTGATGGTGATATGCTGAAATGAATTCTGAACTCCCTAAGACTTCATTGCATCTTAAAAAAAAAGATAATGCTTTGCTTTGTCAAAAGGACTTATTTTTTTCACAACATAATGCCTCAGAGTCTCCTTGACTGCTATTTTACTGGATTGCTTTGATGTTATATCAAGTCATTTTCTGTGTGATATTTATCTGATTGCCTGTTTGTGTATTGGTACAGGACCCACAAAGCTCTGGCCATTGTCTGATTTGTATTGTATGAGTTACTTTGTTAATTGCACATTTTGTGTGCTGATATTGTTTGCACCTCCAGCTGTTCTTGATTAGTGTGTCCTACATTTTACTAGTGCTTTTTATGCAGTGCATTGTGTTACATTGCCTCACTCTAAGATTGCTGGTATTGTCACTGGCTTACTGATGAGAACAATGGGAGGGTGATTGACAGACTGCCTGCCCTACAGTAATATAATAGTAACATATCATGGTTATTTTCTGTAACTTATGTAAGAAACATATTAAACACATCAAAGGTATAATTTTTTGTCATATTGGCCTGGTGTCTTTGTGTGCTTACTTCACCATTTTATCTATACAATGTTATTTGTCCCTTAACCTTTACTGATGTGTCGTATAGCTTGTTATAACAGTAAATGAATTGCATGTTATATAGAAATGAGGGCTTTGTGGCTAGCACACCAGTGCATTTTCACACCACTAGCTTTCCTCTTCTTTTGTTTTGCTCTTGAACTTCCTCCCGTCTCAGATGCAGGAGTCTTGTTCTGACAAGCACAGGTTTGAGTGTCTTGCCACAGGCTATGCTTATTTTTCCTCCCTCTATCCCCAAACCCATCGCCGTCATCTCTTTTTCCGTCCTTCGGCATCGCTCTCTTTGTGTTTCCAATGAGTTGCCCCCCTTCAAACTTCTCCAATGTGTGTTTTTGCTGTTTCAACATCAAATAATCCACTCTTAGTTCTTTTCACACACTGGGCCTCTTACAAAATAATAAAAAGGCAAGCTTCCCATCCATTATTCTGCCCTATCTCCAAGACTGGAATTAATACCTATAGGCCCTCAGAGTTGAGAAAGGGGGAGTTCTGTTGTGGCATGCTGTCAATCATCGAGTCATCCCATCCCAGACATCTTGAGCTTCAGTGATGACTCAGAGGCAGATACCCTGTCACTTTGTGAAGTGGGAGAGCCACCATTAACATCGTGAATGAATGTGTACAGTGGGCTCAGGAAGTATTCGCATGTTTAGTCTAACAACAGTTTTGTCTGTGATTTTAAAGGGCCTCTGCAGATTTTTTTTTACTTAGTAGAGTTATACGTTTGTGTAGGTTCTCAGTCGTACAGGAGTTGTCCATCGTAGGCAAAAATTCTTCAGTCTTCATCTGTACTCTGTAGTTGAAGTGTCGATCGAAACGTCCTACACTTCAACTACAGAGTACAGATGAAGACTGAAGAATTTTTGCCTTAGTAGAGTTATAGCTTAGTGTATGTGTGGGAGAGGGGGACTACTGTATCCTATATTATGGCCTTTTTTTTCAATTGTAAACCCAGAAGTAGCACTGATTCTAAAGAGAAATAATTTGATGCAGGCTAGCTTTTATTGCCTTGTTCCAGAGTCCATTTGTCACAATTTGAAAGCAGAATAAAACGGGTACAGTCCCTTTACATTAGACATCCACATAATACAATATAAATAATTGAAAGTGTTAACATTTTCTGAACCCAGTGTGACTTCATGAATGAATGTGTAGGTGCTCCTGTTCACTCCGTCATTGAATGAATGCTGCTGTGTGTTTGTGTCAAAGCGGAGGAAACAGATGAGCTGAAGACATGGAGTAATGTGATCCATGAGCAGTGTTTATGACTGCGTTGAGCCAGGATGAGGTCTGCACTCTCTCCAGCCCAGGCCCACAGACTAATGGCTATTGATCCAGTAGATGGAGACTGATGGAAGTCCCTCACTAAAGGCTTTCTCCAGGCTTAAAGCTGCCGAGTTCTACAACAGAAGCTCAACTAATGCCTGACACAAGTGTGCTTCCTTTATCTTTTGTTGTGTGGAGCTGTTTGGATTAGAGGAGATTTTGACTCTCTTATCTTTAACTATACAGTACACAAACAGCAAGATATCCTATAGTGCTATATACACTTCAATTTTACAGGCAAATAATGGTGTAGTCTAGAGAGGCAAATAACATCACTCAGTCATATGAGCGTTTATACGTGAGCTTTATTTTCCACACAAGGAAACATGTAGGGAAATTTGACCCATCCTCAGATTACAGGGCGCCCCAGCAGCAGCAGCAGCAAGTTTGCAGGTGCCAAATTTAAGCAATTTTAATGTAGAGTTGATTGTAAATTCTAGTTTTGCTTCATTGGTGGTCAGTAATGAGTTGCACGAGTTCATTGTTTTAAGAAATGTTTCATGTATTATCAAGAAAATGAATGAGCGTTCTACTAGTACTTCAGTATCTTTTTCAGTCTTCAAAAATCAGCCTCTCGCCAGAACATCCATTCACTTGTTTACAAAGCCAAAATGTGGAGGGCTGTGATATTTTCACAATTATTTTTTGTTGTTTGAATCTCTGGGTGGGTCTCAATCATGAGACTTACTCTGTTATGGCTGCCATTTTGAGGTCCTCTTACCATCTGAAAAAGTATTTTGTTTTGTATTCTTTATATTTACATTAATATCCTTTTATATTTTACTACTTTGGAAGAATCGATGGAGGATAGGCTGTCCGTCTGCATTTGTAATGGTATAACACAAACACAAGCTATGGAGCCTATAGGCCACATTTTAGTCAAAGAAATGCACACAACCTGAACCTTTGCCTGTCCCTGTGGCCGTCTGCCCCATGTAGATGACCCTCAGGTGGATTCCAAAGGTTTTCTCCTTAAAGCAATGTCTGATGTTACAGTCATTATGTGGACTGTTTATTCAGTTTGTGTCACCAGGTATTTACCGGAGGTAACGCTCACGCCTTTAGAGAGGAGCTGAAAACAAACAAATGTCAAAGGTCAGTTTGAAGTGTCTTTTGTCATCGTGAGCTCACAAGCTCAACTAATGTCTTGAGTTTCTTTGTTACCGTAGTAACGGTCAAGGTGGGATGTCTTTGCCCCACCTTGACTCATAGTTTTGCTTTTGTCATGTTTTTTGAAGCAGAATGATTATAAAACATCAATTGAAATGCCTAAAGATTTAATCAGGAGCCATGTGTTGAAACTGCCACAAATATAACTGTAGCCCAAAGCATGGATGATGTCAGCGTGGAGGTCTATCACAGTAATCCAACCCTTAATAAGAACAAAATCACTGGGTTCAATTTCAGTCGGAACTATTTACTTTCTTTACAAAGGTTATATGCAACTTATTTTTGCTCCCTTTGATTTAGCCCTTGCTTTTCTTCACAGCATTAGCAAAAGTGTTGTGAGATTTCTTAGGATTCTAACTCTTACTGACCTAATCTCTTATTCTGATTATTTTTATATGAGTGGTTTATGGTTTGTTGGGTTGTGTCTTCCTTTGCAAAGGCCTAAAGGCCCTGCATTATATATGATGCATATTTTATATAAATGTTGGAATGATAATTAGTTTTGTCCTCCTTCTGTAAAATGGAAGAATCGACATTTGTGAAAAGACACTGAGCATTAATTGTAAAGCATTTTCTTTGCTCAAGAACTTACTTGCAGACTAGTTGTTGTTGTTGTTGTTGTTAACACTTCAAATGAACCGTGTGAAGCACTGGGATGTTAAAACTGTGTTAAAGTGAGGAATGAATTTGGACACAACTAATAATTTAAAACTTGACAAAAAAATGAAAGCAACACGATATGAGCAACAACAAAAATCAGGTATAGGACATAGAGGCTTTAAGGACAGTCATGGCGTTTATCTTGGCTGTTGATATTATAACAATGTTCCTTATTTAGCCACGGCCGTTGACAAGAACATCACTCTCTTTCATTACCCATTTCGTATCCTCAACAATCTCTGTTACACAAATAAAGGGCCGCCCATCCAGTGCATTTTGTGGTCATGTCTTGGTCCACACTACATCATGGCCGTTCTTATCACTACAGACCTGATAAGAACGGCCATAATGTCTGACCTGTGCTTTACGAGCAGGACTGTGTAAACGCCGTCTTTCCTTCGGCCCTCGCAGACACACAGATTACTAGATAAGACGTGCGCTGATCACTGGTTTCTTTATATTTCTATATATTGCCCTCTTGATTCAAGTAGTGTTATAGAGCCTTTCACTGCTTACATCATCAGTCACATCAGATGAAGGCAGGAAGTGAGCAAGAGGAATAAGATTCAACTAAAACCAGTGATTATAAGTGTAAAACTACAACACAAAATGTGGTCCTGTTGTGGCTTAGGGGGAAAGAACAAGAGGAATGGCATTTGAGACGATAAAATACGTTTTTATCTGATATTTCTTACAACGGTTAGACATTAGTTTGCCGTTACTATGACAACAGCTACAAAGGAAATGGGGATCTAGCTAGCTTCCCGCCTCCAGCTATTCCAGGCAACTGGTAACTGGTACATTTACCACTTGAAAGTTACCAGTTACGACCTCGGAGCGTTCCGGGCAGACGATCTGGTATGTAAATAAAAGATGGCTGCTGTTCGCGACTTGCAGTGTTTTTTTCTTCCACAAAAGGCAAATGGACTTTCACCTGTGGGCCCTCTTGAGTTATTCTCTTCCGCCACATTTAA
Organism: Lesueurigobius sanzi; assembly: GCA_900303255.1. NCBI lineage: Eukaryota > Metazoa > Chordata > Actinopteri > Gobiiformes > Gobiidae > Lesueurigobius > Lesueurigobius sanzi. The sequence goes on along the minus strand of OMNZ01018005.1, from coordinate 14,763 downwards.
TTTAGCGTTAAGTGATGACTATTAAATGTTTGGATTTAACCCTTTAACCCTTGTATTTTAGCCATAGAGAACAACAGATCAATGTTTTACCAGTTCCTCTCACATCTCCCAAGTTAGACCTAAACGTTCACCCACTTTATTTCTGATATCCATTGTTATTTTTTTTAAATAAAGAGTTTGTTCAGATCACTCTTGACCTAATGGCAGGCGCCAAAGTAACGCAAACAAAATAACGGCATCGGTTTTCATGTGGTATGTGCAAACAAGCGAGCACCAAAAGGACACATTTTTATCGGATAATTTGTATTTATTATGTCCATTCACGAGGACAGTCTCCAGCCCTGGCATGTTGTGTGACGTCACCCCAGTGAAGTCGGAGATGTCCAAACTGGTCCGAGTTTGCAAGTTGTAATTACCAGCTCGAGCGGCGTTCCAAGGCGTTTTTCCCAGTCGCAAGTCGGAAATTTACCAGTTTCCTGGAACGCAGCATAAGCCCCAAATGTTTACAAACAATGAAAGGGTCTACTGTCCGTGTGCTGCAAGTATTTCATCTAGGTCTGCCGTTATTCTTATTATGGTTCAATAATTGATCAATGAACATTCTTCTTTCTCATGATTCATATTTATTTCAACTTTTTTTTAAATAATTATTGTTAATATGGTTAAGTACATTAGAACTGTGATTTTCATGGGTTATGGTGGTATCAATTTCACATTTTTTTTTAATTGATGCTCCTACTTAAATTTGTTGAGAACTTTGTGACTCTTTTTGATAGAAAAGTACAATGTAGCTATGTTGCTTTATTTAGCTTTAATTCTTAAAAAAAAAAAAAATGTTGTTACATTTTAACCAAGTTATTGTTTTGTGTTTGTTTTATTCACACATTTTTCCATAATTCTGCATTAGACAAATTACTGATCAGTGAAGTTCTTCCATGTTTTTACCTTCTTCAAACTTCATCAATATTGCCCAGCTCGGCATGTTCAACCCAAGATACCGTTAGTTTTAGCTTGTTTGTGAACTGTTTCTCAGCATGCACTGCAGATGCCAACCTTGTGCTCTCTGGCATATTCTTTTATTTTAATTTGAAATTTCATGACACATAGGGTCGCAAAATATATTGCCCAATGATATCCTTATAGAAAGAAGTCCCAATATATCATAAAATAGCTGTGGGGCCCATTTGACCTACCTAACTTAGAGATATATGCAGTAATTCAGTTTTACTCCTGTATTTCTTAATGAAATACTAGTTTAACCTTAACATTGTGTTAAAATTGAAAAATAATTGATTAATAGTTGACAATTTTCAAGTCTGCCATCAAATTCGCAAATAGCACTTTTAACACAACTGGGGCACATTTGAGAAATATTTTCACTGTCAACTTTCCATTTTCGCTTTTTTTTTAATACACTTTGAATATATTGTATGAGAAGAACAAGCCAAAATAGCAGTGACTAATTGGCTAATTGTTTTACCTTTCCTAACAGGAGTCCCATTAGTTTGAGAATTAAAGCCCGTCAGATCTGCAAATTGGGAATTAGATGTGTCGAACTCTGTTGACACTGGGACCAGTCACGCACACATGCCAGCTACTCCTGTGTGCGTTTATAAAAAGCAGCTTGTCCCACTTTTTCGTCTCCTCTGCCGTGCTCCCGTTCGCTAATTTCTCCGGCGTGACGGCTAATTGGTGCGATGTCCCGTTTACAAGTCCCTGCTTTTTTAAAACGAGCTGGAACCAGAGAAGGAACACAGGCGTGAGGGCAAAGGGGAAAATGGAGAGAAGATGGACGGGGCAGAAGGTAGGTTCAAAGTAGGACCAGTCGTTCGGACAGAATTGCAAATTAATCAAAATTGAAATGTGATTAGTTGCAGTTATCAAATGCTGTTCTTTTAGCTATATGCTCTGAAAACAAGTCTGTCTCTGTTGGGTTTTATGATGTATGAAAGTTGTTAGCCCTGTACTTTAGCATGATGTCATTCTTGTTTTATTTTAGTCTTCTCTCATCTGTTATCACATCTGAACTTGTTGTTCACTGCTAAATTCATCTTAATTGGTTGCTTCCACGTCGTAGAATTTGTCATAATTTGAGTTGGAGGGCAGGCGCCATAATAAAACTACGGGAGAGAGACAGTTTTTGAAGATCACACAAATGGAAAGTCCACAATTGTTGAACCTGATCATTTGTTTGGTAGTGTTTAGATCTCTAAAGCTGTCACATTATGCTTTTGGCTGACATTCCTTTCATTTTGACAAAATGACGCACATGTTTTTTCTTTAAGCAAAAATTAATTTGACACCACATTAGTTCATATGTGCTGAAAGGGAAGACATTTAACTTTGTGATCATTTTTGGTCCATGTGCAAAAGCCCACTTATTATACAGATATTAACCATAAATCAGCATCTTGATGGTTACCATAGTTGCCACTATAGAATTCTAACCTGCAACACCACCACCTCAACTTTAAGCTCTGGGCCATGTCCACACACACCCAGATATATTTATAAACGCATATATTTCTGTGCATTTGCCGTTTGGGTCTGCTGTCCACATGTTTTGGGGCGACGGTGGCGCAAGTAGTAGAGCGGGTCGTCTTGTAATCGGAGGGTTAGCGGTTCGATCCCCGCAGGCGCACACCGTCGTTGTGTCCTTGGGCAAGACACTTCACCCACCTTGCCTCCAGTGTCTGCGTACACTGGTGTATGAATGAGTGTGATGGATGAGTGGTTCCTTGATGTAAAGCGCTTTGAGTGCCTAAAGCAGGTAGAAAAGCGCTATATAAATGTGACCATTTACCATTTATTTACCATTTAAGGCATTAATCATTAATTGGATTTTATTTTATTTTTTACTCTCTTCAAAGTGGAGACGCACTGTGCATGTCCATGGCAACGCAGTCACATGCTTTTATTGTAACCAATAAAGACACATAGAAAGCTGGTGAAATTGACCAAAACAATGGAACACTTCTGTCAACAGTTTTGCTAAGATGGTTGCCTGGACAGATCTTTTTTCACACGGATCTAGAGAAATATGAGTTCATAAAAACATCAGGGCATGTGTGGACATGGCCTTAATCTCTTTAGGAGCGACAGTGGTGCAGATGGTAGAGCGGGTCGTCTCATGACGGGAAGATCATGGGTTCGAATCCCAGCTCCCACAGGCACACACTCTTGTTGTGTCCTTGGGCAAGACAG
>OMNZ01018003.1:0-18731 GCA_900303255.1 Lesueurigobius sanzi | reverse complement strand
TACAATAAGGCCACGATCAACCTGGAGTAGAACCCGGCTAGTATCACCTGAAATAGCCCTATAAAACCTCTGTGCACGTCACTGAAAAGCCAGTTAAATGGCGCAAATGTAACGAGGAAAAGGCCGAAATGAGAGGTTGTCAGAATCAATGTCTGTTTATTAATAATTTCGTTTTAGTGGCCTATTGCTGTTATTGTTATGTGTTATTAATTTTATTCTTATTAATCCTGTGCTTATTCTTCGCGATTATTCATATTATATTCCTTGAACGAATATGGGCGGTGGGTCACGCCCGGTCACGCCTCACTCTTCCTCATTCATCTGGAGCTCCGCCCCCTCTCAGACCGGCGCAGGTGACAGGTTGCATCTCAAGTTGCATTTGCAACTTGTCACCTGCGCTTGACATCTACGCTGCGCTGCAAGATCGGGCCCTAACTCTGTGTCTAAGACAAGTTTCCTCCTGGACAAAACAAAAAGCAAAACTTAATTTTGAAGTTTAACATGTAGCATTTTAGTTGAAGGGTTTATGACGGCTTGTTTCTACGAGCATCCAGTGTTAAATGTCAGCAGCTGCAGGACACCTGAAGACTGCTAAGTGTCCAGTACATTAAGGTGTCAGTACATTGGGTGGTGTCCAGTACATTATGTGGTGTCCTGTACATTAGGTGGTAAATGCTGAGACGATAGTTTCTGGACCACATTGGGTGTTGCTTGAGCTGTGGTCAGGTCCGACACATGTACTGTTGGTATCACACAAACCACCCAAAAAGACCACAGTTGAATTTGTACATGAGGGACACCATGTTCAGCTTTGCTTCCTCTTGTGTCTATGGCTCTTCATGAAGATTCAGTTCCTGTTCCAATTTGACACAAATTGTTACACTTTTACATATCCTCTACTACGTACAAGTGCAAATTATTTATTCATTTAGTCATATGTACCCTTGGAAGTTGTTTTATCTGCAAAAAATGTCAAGCTGGTATCATTGGTATACTGTATATTTTACTACTATTATAATTATAGTATAATTTTACACTCTAGTATTTTTATTTTTATTACCTGTTTGCAAACATTTTTTCTTCTTGATGCCACATTCTTCCTGACTTTTTGCACCACCTCTGTGTGATCCTGTCCTAAGAGCTGTTATAACAAATTCTCCATTGTGAGATCAATAAAGAACTATCTTATCTTATCTTAGTACAGCTATGATTGCTCATACAGGGCCAAAAATGTACCGTCTACTTTGCACCTTTACCCAAAGAAATTATGTTTTAATTTAAAATATTGGCTGCCATTTTCTTACCTCATATTTTACACAGCGTTTTACATACCATATTAAAAGTAATCAATTGCTAATGGCGTAATATTGCTGTGTGACAATAGACAGTAGCAGGGTGTCTTAATAAGTCTTATAAGTTATTAATTCAAATGAACCAATATTTTAGAAGAATATATTTTTCAGTATTTTTTAGTATTGTGGAGCTTTTTATGTGAAAACCCCCCCCCCACCTTGATATTAGTGTGTATTTGACCTTTAGTGACCCCAGTGGCTGTATGGGTGGTTAGCATTACTTTCTGTCACAGTGGCCTCTATGATGCTCCGGGGTCATTTTTCTTAAGGGTTTCTTGTGTCTCCATGGCAACGCAGTGAAAACCTACCAGTCCCCCTATTTTTTTTTTATTATTATTTTTTCATCCTGGAGCGTCATAAAGGCCACTGTGATGGAAAGTAAGGCGCCATGCTCACCACTCGTACATCCTCTGGGTCTCTAAAGGTCAAATATGCACAAAGTTTTCTTTTTCTCGCATAACGTGCATCTTTAATGTGGCGTGAAGTCTTAAAAACTTTTTGAGAGGATCTTTAAAAGTCTTTAAAAACATAATACATTTCGCTTCAGAATTCCTGCGTGTACCTGAGTAGACATGGAGCTTGGTATATTACAATGTTACTAAGAATACTCTCAAGACATTAACAAAATCCACTAAAGCCTTCACTAAAATTCAACTAAACCGTGTCCTGTATGTACTTGGACAACCCTCTGAATGATTTTTTTTAAATCTTATTATATTTTTATGCATACCTTATAGTTCTATCATTTTTTTTGATATCCTTTTCCATAGTTTATTATTTATCGTTATTACAAGTTTATGTTTCATGTTGCAGGAGAACACCGAAGAAAATTCCTAGTCTGTCAAACCTATTCTGATTCTGATTCTGAATCCTCTGCTGCTTCTGTACACTGTGTTCTTCTCCGATTAGTGTCATAACGAAACAAAACGTGTTACTTATAGTCAGACGAAAATAGTTTCAGAAAGTAAAGCGGCTGAAATGATGTCAAAGAAAGTTTCCGCTCTTTCGTGTGGGGAAGTGGTAAAAAACCTCACATCTATACCAAGAAGTAAATTTTGGGCGCTTACATAGTAGCAAGAAAAAAATGCTTTCACTAAAACAGTTTTTCTCTTATCTTTCTATATTTAAGATCTGGAAAACCTAATACAAATGTTGTAGTCTAACTGTTATCAGAGGTGGGTAGCATTGCCAAACTATTTACCTAGATGCAGCTAGATGTAAGAGGTACAGTATGTTACTTCAAAATAATTTTACTCAGGAGTAAAAAGTAGTGACCCATATAATTGCACAAGTAAAAGTACTCCTTTTAGTATTGAGTAAATGGCATAAAGGTTTTAGTGGAGATGTAATTGGACAGACAAAACATAAATTAAATTCTCAACGCAAGTTAGATAAAAGGAGACATCATGGTGAAGCTCTTGTCATTTAAGATAAGATACTTCTTTTTCTCACGATGGAGACATTCACTTGTTACAACAACAACAGGATCACACAGGGGGGTGCAAAATGTCAGGAAAAAAACGTGTATTCGAGAAGAAAGTTTGCATTTACCAATGGAAAAACATTATATAGATATCTCTTATGTACACTGCATAAAAAAATGAGATAGAATTTACAGATTTACTGGGACTTTGCTCGAGTAAGAATACTGTTACTTCAAAATAACATTGCTCAAGTATAAAGTACTGTGTAAAACTAATAACTGAGTACTACCCACCTCTCACTGTGATAGCACATGCTGCTAAATTGCCTTTCGAGGAACTCTCACCCACAAATACAAAAGCCATTACTCTGTACTAGCTGCAGTAAAGTGTGCCCTCTAGTGAACAAAAGTGCACACTGCGTCACCTCCCAAACGTGTAGCCAATATTCACCATCATCCGCAAATACGATCCTTACATCCAGTGTGCTGTATACAGATATGAATGTATATATTTACCTCAAAACGCCATTTCTGGAGTTCTCGCAGATTAGAGGGGCTACTTTGGGGAGAGCCGGCAATAAGCGCAAGATAATTCCAGCGTTGTGAAATTATTCTTATCAGGTGCAATGTGCAACAACAAATTACCTCGGTGTTATTGGGTTGGAAATTAAGTCTGACCCACTAACTCAGCAAATTCAGCAAGTTTAAGGAAAACTCCCCGAGAAGCTGACTTAAGCATTTCGAGCTCGGTGGTGCTGGTTTACATGTGCAGGGGTAAAGCCACGAGGCTGCTCTGGGCCAATAGATCAAACTGTGTTATGTCGACGCGAACACGTGTGTATTATAGCCTTTAATGCACAAATCTCAACACTTTGAACAGCAGCAGACCCAGAGTGGGTTCCGAAAGTATCCATAACCCCCTATTTCAGCGGCTGATAGTGTTCACATTGATTATTTTCTTGAATTTACCTTTTAGAGGTTGCGTTCACAACATTTTAAAGAGCCTGTGGTTTAAAATTGAGGTGGAGGGCAGCTGAAAAATGCAGATTTCCAGTCCATTGTCTTCTCTGTCAGCACATATGAACTAAGGTCTAATTATTTTCTCATAAAAGGTGTCCAAAAGTGGAGATAATGTTCAAAAACGTGCATGATGTCGGCCAGTACAAAGGCCATAAGCCATAAGAATAATATGGCAGGTTTGTGAATCTAATCACTATCAAATAATCGGGGAAGTTATTTTGGAAATGCCTTTGAAAAACTGTGCATCAGTGGGTGCCCTCCTAATAACAGAGACCTGTTCCTAAAGAGGGGTATATGAAAGATATACAGCATATCAGTGGTACTCAGCTGGTGTGGCCTAAGCTGACACGCCACAACCCAAATAATAATTGAATTTGTAGTATATAATAGTAAAAGGCTTTAATTTTCCAATACATTGTTGTTAAACCTGAAATTGTGAGCAAAATAACTTCAAAACAGTGATTTCAGTAGATTCAGGTACTGTATATGGAGAAGGCCCGACACACTAGCTTAGCCATTCATCTATAGCAGGTCTAAGGTCTCTAACCTTTTTTACTTGGTGAGCGACTTTTATGTAACAAAAACGGTAGAGAGGTACTTTTGCTTCAAAGACACTCTGCGACTAAGAAGTAGTTCAACCTAGAGTTTATTGCAATGATGATATTTCAACACTATTATAGAAAATTACTTGAGTTTTGTCCTTCTACCAACCTATATTTAACTCAACATGTTCAGAATAAAAATAAAATGCATCTAAAAGTGGTTAATCAAGTGCATGTAAAAATGTGGAAACCCTCTGACCTGGATTAGGTTAAAGAGCTACTGGTAGCTTCCGAGCAACTGGTTGGAGATCACTGATGTATAGGGTCCCCGGCCCTGAAAAAGCACAAAGGACTGTGCTTTCTGCTGTGGCACGTCTGGGATAGAGCCATTGTTTGGGATGTCATCACCCACAGCTACGGTATCTGTTGGATGGGTTTGATTGATTGAGTCCAGGGCCATTGTCAAATTTGTTTTCCCAGGACTAATGTTGCAGCCAGCCAATCAGGGATGAAAACTTGAGATGTCATGACAAAAAATAAGTTTAGGAACAGGGAACGGTCTGCTGTAATTTGATAGATCTATAAGTTGGTTTGTCTGAAAATATACCTAGCCCTAACCCTAACCTTAATTTCCCTGTTCCTAAACTTAATTTTTTTCATGACATCTCAACTTTGTCATTAGCGCTGGACTCTTCATTACTTGGTGATATCAGATCCTGCGTATCTGTTGGGTGTCGCGGTCACCAAAACTAGCCAATAAGAAGCTCCCCTGATGCAGTCTGTGTTAATGTTGACAAACTATTTTAATATAGTTTTTTTCTTTGATGTAAATGTCATCTAGATTTTGTGATTTTTAAATTTTTAATTTTAGTACAATTTTTGTGGTAAAAATTCCAGGTAAACTTTGACTAAATGAACGTAGAAGAAGAAGAAGAGCTTTCACAGACGTAGTCACAAAGCGCTTTGCTGTATCATACAAGTAATTATAATGGGTGTGAGTATTTCTGAACCTGTAGGTGAAGTAGATGCACAATTGGTACATTCTACACGGCACATGCTTAAAATAGGTGTACAGTTAGTAGGTCACAGTTAAGTACTGATGCAGTCCCCTGTGTCACTCCACTGCACGAGTTTCAAGGACACACACACCATACTTCCGTTTTGCACCATATAAAGGCATGTACAGTATGTGGCGGAAAGTAACGTCTTCTACATTTTTACTCAGTATCTCCTCCTTTACATGGCTATAAAATTATCCCATAAATCCGGCACAAAGTGTTTACATGCACAACTCTCATATTGTTCATTAACATTCTCTATCCTGCTTAGAATGACCAAATAAAATACTTCAAGCAGCAAATTGGCAAGTATTCTCGACGTAGGTGACTTCAGTAATTGAACAGGTGACGCCAGTGAAAGTGAAGTTGAATCAATTTGATCAATAACAAGTGACTTCATACTGTCTAGGTTCTCAGTCGTACAGGAGTTGTCCATCGTAGGCAAAGATTCGTCACTCTTCATCTGTACTCTGTAGTTGAAGTGTCGGACGTTTTGATCTTAGTCCAAACATCGTGGGTTTCTTAAGAGTAAACCAGAAGGAGGAGTTACCCTCTAAGTCCCTCCTCTCTTGGTACTAAAGGTTGGAAAACATCTTAGTCTATTCATACTTAATAGGGCTCGTTACATCTGTTTTGTCTCACCCTAAATTCTAAGGTTGTTGACACTTCCCTATGGCTGACTTCATATTATTGATTCGGTAAAATAGATCTGGTTATTAAAAATATTGCTACTCACTAAGAGAAAATTACAAGCAGGATACGTTGACGATTTTTGTCAGTGGCACTTATCTGTTTTCGCAAATTAACTCTTCAATAGTTAACACTGTATAATAATTATAATAGTAGTAGCTCAATCTTATACTCTTATACGGCCGAAGTACAGTATATAGTAGCATTAATGGTTGCTGTAGTTGTTGTTTTTCTTTGTTATTTTAAACTTTTATCCAAGGACATGTTTGAAGTCATTCTAAGCAGCCTAATATTTTGAAGTAACAGTACTAGAAGCACTCATTAATGAAACGTTGTTCTTATTATTCTCATTTATTGAATCAAAGATCATTGTGCGTGGTTTATCTGTGCTGAGTCAAAACAAGAAGTTCTTGTTCAAATAAGTAGTAAGACTAACAAGTACTTATAAATGACAAGTCGGAGCTGCTTAGCATCCTAAAAACATTTCACGAGTTAGAAGTGTCTTACCAGTGGGTTCTAGACTGCCAAGTAACTAGACAGGCAGCTCTGTCGGCATAATGTGAATCTGAATGCCCCAGAATTGAGACAGCTTTTGTCAAAATATTTTACTGCTTTGCTGAACCACACAGAAAATGGCGTTTTAGTTAACCATAATTGGACTTTATTGTTCTTCTCTAGACAACCTTGCGGCAATTCTGTGGCTTTAAGTATTAAAATATAACTTCTGATTCAACGACAAACTCGCAGTTGCTGAGTGACTCGCCTTATGCCAAGAAATTTCAAGGTTTGATTTTTAGATGTTTTCCCTGTGTCCGTGCGGATTACTTTCCCCTATCAACTGAAAAAACAATCCTGTCTAGCTAGGTCTAGGTTGTCCTGGTTTACAAAAAAAGACCATACTTCAACATCTGCCAGTGGCTTTGGAAGAAGGGTCAAATGCTGATGAGATATTTGCCTAAAGTTTGAGAGAATACTGAAATGTGAACTGCTAAACTAATCCAAGAATGACATGCAATTCAGAACACGGTTGTTGAGATCTGTATCAGTTGTTCTCATCCTTTTTAGACATGATCATGACCTCTGCTGTTCGCTTATTTTACATTCAAACTAGGGCTGGGTCAGATCATATCGTATATCGATATACCGGTATGACTTTTGGATATCGTCGTCATTTTTTATATATCATTGTGGATGTGATATAATTAGCATGTGCATGTGACTGAAGTCAGGACCAGCGGCAGACGGAGATCACAGCTAATGCTACGCTCCGCTCCACAGAGCAGCATAAACACTGACTGTGGAGGCTTTAGGGGCAAGTGCTTAAAACGTGAAATGAACTGAAGGATGTGTGCTGCTTGAGTAGATCAAATTTGAGAAAGAAGAAATTCCCAATAGGCATAGAGCTGGGATTTTCAAACATTCAAACTGCGCTCTCTGTTCAATTGTGATTAATTGTGTATGAGGACAATAAAGTAACACAGAGTTTGGAATCTAATGTTATGAGCTGAATCTGCCATATTGGTTCAGCAGTTAGCAACTTCCAAAGATTTACAGTTGCCAAAACAGTGTAAAAAAAAAAAAAAGAAAATAAGAGAGCTATGGACCAATTTTTTCAGCTGCCATCTCACTCCGGGCAGTGTTGTTGGGATTAAAGTAATCCAACTACTGATTACTGATTAAGGCTCATTTATGTGTTGTTCCGATACCATATTTTCTTATCCGATCTGATACCGATATTTGGCCGATGTTGAGTACCAGTCCGATACCACTGTGTGTGAATAAAAACACTAGCAAAGACGCCAAGGCACATAGCTCATTCTGCATATATAATGTATTCTGTTAATGTTCTGTTTCCACTGTAAAGATTAAATGAAGGCAAAAAAGGAACACAAATGTATATGCTGTGATCATTAGAGGTTTTAGTGTATGCAGAGCCCAAAAAAAACACGCGAGATTGTATAGGTTTTGGTTCAGGTAGTCATTCCTAATTCCATCTGCATGTAATGTAGCATGTGATGTCGAAACCTACCACCAGAGGGCGCTGTGAGTGTGTCAGAAACTTTACCAAAACAGGACAAGACCAAAACTATGGTGCCACATATTGCAATATTTTCTACACTACAGTTACTGAAGAATATTCAAGAAAATGAGGCACAGAAGTGACAGTTTGTAAATTGTTAAAATCACTTCTTAGAAGTTCATTTGCGTCTCTTGTTGAGCTGTGTGCAGTAGTGTCCCCAGTGGTTAGCTCATGTACTGCTCCGTTACTATGACTATGTTTAAAAATAGTGAGTGACAGACGAAACGGACAGGCCACGCAGGAAACAGACCGAAACCTTCATGCGTAGCGTAAATGAGCCTTTAGTCTTTCTAAAAGTAATCTTGTTACTATTTTGTACTAGCCTAGTAACTAGATGCACCCTAGTGGCCAAAACTATTTTTTGCCTGGCGGGGAATCACAGCGCTCTATCTGTGTTGTGAGTTTTTTTTTTTTTTTTTTTATCGTTGAGGCGGGCTTAGTAGGATGATGACACGGCTGCACGACGGTGGAGATAGCAAAGCAAGGAAGATCCTCCGTTGCTCTGATTGGTCATAGTGTTAACCTACCACGGCAGAAGCAGTTTGAACGACAACTGTTGGCTCCACCCACAACCTTCAGCTTTCCCAATGGTGCGACCCCAGACTATACAATTCCAGCCTAATTATGTCCTGTTCTCTAGGGTGAAGGGAAGTAACAGAGAATCCAAGGTGTTGAGTGGGAAAATAATAATTTACAATTTATTTATGGCATTACAGGTAAATTTGATTAACAAAAGAAGGCTCCAAAAGGGAGTACTAATCAGAGTAAATAATAAACAAAAGGATCAAATACACCAAGTGACATCTCAATTTTCAATATGCAACAAAAGTCCAGAGACACAAAAATTAACTTTAAAAAAAAAAAAGTTTTTTCATAGAATAAATGTACAGCACAGCTTCCTCCGACTTTTGCACAAGCCTTAATATTGAAATGATCAGGAACACATTTGTTTACGGTTGTTTTTCAGATGTTTTATGAAAAATGTTTCACCTGAAAAGTAATGGAATTGTTACTTGATAAAGTAATTATAATCTAATTACCAGTTTTGCAATTGTAATCCTGTTATATTACTCCGTTGCTATAAAAAAGTATTCTAATTACAGTGGTGGATACGCGGCCACGCTGTGTCCGGGTGATTATATCTGACATACTATTGTCTCCAAATGTTTTTATGCAAACAATAACTCTGGTATTTTACATTTTAAAATCTCCATTAGTTTATTAATATTGACTGTGCCACCTACAGTATTTCAGAAATCTTAGTGAGCGCCATAGTGAGGCAAAAGTTCACAGATATTGAACTTGTCTAATGCGGTACTTGACTCGCAGCGAACACAGCTAAGAAAAAATGTGAATAATTGTCTTTTATTCGACTCCTGATAATGAATTAGTGAAGGGATGCCAGCGCTGTCTTTATGAGTTCAGCTGCAGCATTAGTCGATGTGGCAAAACAGTCGCAGGTCATTTGCGTCATTTGAAAATTAAATAAAGTGTTCAAAGTGGGGATGTGTGACTTGCTGTATTCCCACAGGCCTGTTAGTGTTCTGCACATATTAAAGGTGCCAGCCCATAAGCTCTCTGTGCCTTTTTGTTAACTTCATCACTGTCTAGAAGGTCGTGTCCTCAGGCTGCTCAGTGTTATCCAAGAGAAAAGCCAAAAATGTGAGAAAAAAAGAAAAAAAGAAAATGTATTTGAACTCAACCACAGAGGACGATGGCAGTCAAGGATTCCTCACTGTGAGACAAGGACAAGAGAAGAAACTGCGGTGTTGTAGGTCAGGGTGGGGACCTCTGGGTACCTCACGATTCAATACGACACGCGGTACATGTCTCACGATAACGATAACCTCGCGATTTGCCGATTCTGAGATAATCAATATATGTATGGAGGACGCAGAGTGCCAAAACTGTAAATAAATAAATATCTGTGGCCTGCAATTCATAAAAATCTACTAGTAGTGTAATTTTATCACACATACTTGTAGGCAACGTTTATCAATTCGAAAATATTCTCTCTCAGTCTCCGTAGTATTTACATTATATAATGGGACAATAGGGAGCTAACGAGCCATATTAAGTACCTTTTAGCACCAAGAGAGGAGGGACTTAGAGGTTAACTCCTCCTGCTGGTTCACTCTTAATAAACCCACAGCGTGCCCCAGGCTTTAGTAGCTGATGACGATCTTTGGACAAAGATCGTAACATCCTACACTGCAACTACAGAGTACAGATGAAGACTGAAGAATTTTTGCCTATAATACATTATAGTTTGATTTTACTGAAGAGATCATTTTCAAAATGTTTTAGTGTTAAAATAATACATAATTATAACAATAAATAAATAATAAAGTAATTATAACTATACTGGGAAAAACTGCCCTTCTGTACGGGTTCAATTTATAATTAGTAAAACAATGTAAATTCTCAGTCGCCCAGGTGGCTCATTCAGTCTTGTAGAATGAAAACAAAACTGAACTTACATTTAGAAAGATGCTAACGTTTCACTTCCAATTCAGTCACGAGGAAGCACCTTGGATGGGGAGTGAAGTGTTGGTGTCTTTCTAAATAAGATTTATCATGAGCATTTTAATTCATTTCTTTAGTTGACACACATGTCTGATGCAGTTATTGGCCTTACGTAGTATGTACTGAACACGTACTGGAAAAATAAGGTTTTCATTTTGTCACAATCTTATCTCTAGACAGTAGGGAGCACAGTGCCTCATGCACATTTGGTTTTTATGAAAACTACTTAACAACTCTCAGGGAATCTAATAATAAAATAAAATATATTAATGAGTTATAACAATTTGTTATGGCTTGTTATGGCTAATATTTATGAGGAATATAATCCAGACAAATGTTTTTACTGAGATTAAGGGTCATCTGGTAGCCCTATCCTTTCAGATTCAGTGTTGTGGCCACAATATTATAACTGCAATGTTTTAATGGTTAATAAAGATTCACTTCGACGCGTGGAGTAAATTACAGCAGATTAATTACACTGATGTCATTAATGTGATATTATGGAGATATTAGAGTGAATGAGTGGTGCAATTGAGGGCAGCCCCGGACCGCTAACAGCTCAGCAGTTGCACACCACCAGAGCACAATGCAGCCTAATGTAGATTTAAGCATTCACCACTGTCAGCAACAAACAAAGCAATAGGCCATTTGTCTTTAAGTGTGCCTCCGTAGACCCATTCAACACGGCTAAGTTAATAATCACAGACGGATGCTCCTCATATATGAAACACATTCGAACGCAATTGTGCCGTCTTCTGATTGGGATAATTTAGATTGTAAATGTAAATAGCTTTTCACTTATGAGCACATGAATAAGGCAGGAGCTCCCCGGATGGCGCCGCGGGGGAAACGGGGACACGTGCAACACACTGGCATGAGCTATGAGCCCCGATGAAGAGGTGAAAATCCATAACGGTCTTATGGCCGTGCGCCCGTGTGCTGGGGACACTGTAAGCGCGCAAAAGGCCGATGGGAGTTGAGTTACCCCCACACACACACCGGATTCTGCTTACTGCCTGCTGTAAAGAATGAACTTTTTAATGAAATATCCTTGAACCTATTTATTAAGTTTGATAGAGTGTAGCTCCAAGGCAAGGCTAATGATTTGTACCGTGACCACATTGTTATTACTTTTAACCAAAGGTATAGTTGTGTTTCAATTTAAGTAAACATCTACCCATTTTAATTACATCTTCTACAGGGAAATGTTTGCTTTAATCAAAGCTAACTAATTTGTATTGTGTAGCTGTAATAAAGAGTGACAAAGATTAGGGTGACCAGATATGCTGACAAAAAAAACTGGGACACAATTTCACATTTTGTTGCGAGGCCAGCCAGGGAGCCAGATCAGGACTGTGTTTCTCAGGCGAAATGTTAAAACTGCTTGTTTTAATGTCTTATGGCCTGCCCCAATCAGCATTAGGGCTGTGTACCTTTGAGAACCTGGCGATACGATACATACCTTGATACAGAGGTCACGATGCGATACGTACCTCGATACACAGGCCACGATACGATACGTACCTCGATACACAGGCCACGATACGATACGTACCTCGATACACAGGTCACGATACGATACGTACCTCGATACACAGGCCACAATACAATACGTACCTCAATACACAGGCCACGATACAATACGTACCTGGATACACAGGTCACGATACGATACATACCTCGATACAAAGTTCACAGTACGGTACATACCTCGATACACAGGTCACGATACGTACCTCAATACAGAGCCTTTTTACTTCTTACTACAATACGATACAATACAATAACAAAACATGGACCTAATGCTTGTGAGTTAATTGTGAACACATCCACTTACTCAGTGTCTTATCTTTAATTTATTGAAGAATAAAGGACATAAAGTACATTTTGGTTAAATGCTGCAACATAAAGTCTTCAGAATAATTGGTTGGACACGGTGTAACTGATCTCAAGGTTCAGAATACAAAATCTTTTGCTCTTTTCCATGATGTCTTTCCCCAGTCTATGTGCCGTCTAACACCTGGGGGGAAGAACGGTACTAAGAGCCATGATATCGACTGTATCTTTTTAAATTACATTGATCCTATATCTAGGTATTGATACTTTGAGCACACCCCTAATTACCCCTAAATAACATGATAGATTTGAGATAATGGTTTGTACTTTTTGGCATTTGCATGGCTCAAAGACATTCATTGTTAAGCGAAATGTACTACTTTGTGGATTGTCCTAAAACTGTGACAGATCCTGTGTAAAACTGGGATAAATGAATGGTTTTGAAGGAATGTATGGGGACATGGGACAGATGACTCAAAACTGGAACTGTCTCGGGTAAACTGGGACATCTGGTCACAAAAAGTAAGAAGTATATGAGCATCAATATACTTCTTGTATATTGATGCTCATATACTTTTAGCATCAATATACAGCTATGTTTTAGCTGTAGTAGGACAAGAAGTTGTTGGAAAGTACTTCACATCTCAAACTTTTTACTTTGACAATACATATTTTTATTTTATTTTGTACATATAGTCTATGTTTTTTTTTTTTTTTTCCCGGTGCTATGGTGCAACAGATTTTGGGTACATCCTATACCTCCTTTTTGAACAGGCTGCTAGTTTTTTCCCAAATCCCCATTGGCAGAGCATTCATAATTCCCTCTAATTGCATTTGCAGATACAGTACATCTGTGGCTGTGTTCTTGATTCTTTCTGCTCGTCTTTGCACTGTCCCAGCTGCTGTATCCGCGCGCGCACTTGTCAGAGTGGGAATAATATAGAGAATAATTTATCTTCACATCAGCGCTTGTCTCGGGAGCTGCTCCAGGCATCGCCCCCAGAAATACAATCAAAAACAAGTCTCCTGGCGTCTGCGGTGATACAAGGCTGCCCATGCGGCTGCAGAGTACAAATGTAAAGTCCTCATTTGATGTCTGAGAAGTCGTATGATTACGGCATGAATGCGCCGCTTTAATCACAAGGTATTGATACGTATTACAGGCTAGGGCGAGTATAATAATACACATACTTTAAAAAAATGAGAATTCAGCTTTAAAAGTCATGTGATCAGTCTGACAGAACATATGTGCCATTTCTTTATAAACAATACACACAAATGGACAAACAAATTAAACAAATCGACAGTGCTTTCTAAAGTTCTCTAGAGTAGTACCCTAGAGCTGGTTTGAGCCAGTTAAAATGTAGTTGAGTACTGTTGTAAAGGGTAGCAGGGATAAATATACTTTTTTTTCAAGTCACTAAATGAAGTTAGTACAAAAACAAAGAAAACCCCTTGTGTGAAGATGGGACTTTAGATTTACAGTTGTGGCCAAATGTTTACATCCCCTGGCAGAATGTCAGGGTAAACTTATGCATTTCATAGAATATGAATGATAACACAAAAACCTTTATTTCACTCATGGTTAGTGGTTGCGTGAAGCCATTTATTGTCAAAAAACCTGTTTGGTTACGCTTTTCAACTAGAAACTACCCAAAGGTCCCTGATTAAAAGTTTACATATTGTGCGTCTTGAAGCAAACATACATCTTTTCAGAGAGTCCAATTTTGACAGAGTCTTGTATTTCAGGCCATGTAAACATTAGATCAGAGACATTTGAGTAGTTTCTGTTTTATTATGATTTCAAAAGAGTAAACTCAGTTCTTTGAATGGCTTCGCACAACCACTAACCGTGAGTGGAAAAAAGGATTTTTGTGTTATCATTCATATTCTCTGCAAAATTACCAAAAGATTAAAAGAGTGTGTAAACCTTTGGCCACAACTGTACATAATTTGGGTAAGTTTGACTTTTGTACTTGGCTTTCATTCGTTATAATAAATGAATAAATGGAGATAGTAATAGAAAACAATAATGAAAACCTCTTTCCGCCAGTCACTTTGCATTTTATTGTTTTTGAAAGCAGCATTTTTCATAAGATTTCAAGATTGTATTATTGTAATGTGCCATTTCACTTTATTGCTCCATTGTGTGATGCTGAATCATAATGGTAATGTTTTTATCCTAAATTTAAAAACTTAAAACGATTTCCTGTCTTTAAACAGTCTTTGAATATCCTCACTTGACTCTGAGTATCTATTATGAGTAAGAGCCTGGTTGTTGTGTTTGTGCTCAGCCAGCAGGATGCACTGCAGTCCCACCTCCACAACAGCCCCCTCCCTCAGCCCCCACCGCAGCAGCACCATCATGTGCCACTCTGAAATGAATATTTATACAAGAGAGCAAATGAAGACCATTTCTCACATAAATGAATATGAGCTCCAATGTGAGGTTGGAGAAATGGCGCAGATTATCTTGTTGCTTAATGTTTAATTGAAGCCTGCTTCTAATTAGCTCTGTTATTATCACCCGACCAAAGAACAATTTTCAGATTTGTAGAACTTTCCTATGCCGTTTTAATGATTTTTTTCTTCTTTTTAGCCTTTGGTAATACATTTAAGGTATTACGAACAATTTGAATCTATGTTCTTTAATCATCATGTGTGACCTCCTTTATTTCACATCCTGCTCGACATTAAAATCCCTACCAGCTAAATCTAGGAATAAATCCTTTCTTGTCGCGGCTCTCCTTTACCAGCTGTGTAATGTCTCAGCTCCTATGTCTTACCAGGGAATATAGTTTACACCAGCGTATCTGCGGCACATTCCTCCCCCTTCATTGTGAATCGTTGGCCGTTCGAGACAAATGACAGTGCTTTGCCTAGTGCAGAAAGGAGCCGTGTTGGTGCTATGAATGGACTCCCTGTGGTTTTCATAAGGGTATAATTCTTGCGCTTGTGTCTGCGCCTCTGACTAGTGGCAGCTCTTATTGTGGCCGCACTGTGTGGCTGCCAGCGCCAATGACCTGCTCCCTGGTGATATCCTGAATAAAACGCTCACCTGGGAGTAAAAGGAGGACGCCGTTGCTTTCTGGGCTGCGAATGTTGTCTCTGGAGAAAGCCTGCACTGTATGAGAAAAACATAAAGGAAAAAAAAAGAAAAAACAGAATATGAAAAAGGGTTTTACCTGAAAGATTAATCGCGATCAATTGCCGGTTTCTGAACTGACATGGTTGCCATGGTTTCCGGGCGCACTCGGCAGTTACAAACCAGGAAGGAAGCACCAAAACTTACCTCAGCACCACGTAAGGTAAGTTTTGGTGCTGTGTATAGGCTATTCACATTGTTTGCAACGCTTTGATGCAAAACAAAGCAGTTGTAACCTGGAGTTTTTCTTTTGTCTTGCGTCTCCAGCGTTTTATGAAGCTGAAAGGTATAATTTTCTGTCAATACTAGTATTATCACATCTGAAGATTCTTTCTAGATTGTTTTCTAGAAAAAAATGTGTTGTGTGTTATTTATGTAGCGCAGCGTTTAGTAGTTTAATCTCAGTCACTGAATTCTGGATGTTCTTAACTTTTAAAGGATGAATGCCATGTTCACATGTGTATGTCTGACCACTAAGAGCATTCTACAAACATTATCTTTAACTATTCTCTATCAAAATGCCCCCAACCAGCGTTTCTTTAGCTTCATGAAGGTAAACATTTGTAAAAAAAAAAAATACAACTTCCACGTGCTTTTCTCAGCCAAACAATTAATCGAATACCAAAATAAACGTTAGTTGCAGCCGTACTTGGTATAGATAATGTATTTTGCTTTAGTCCTTTCTACTGGCCCACATGTTTTTAAATATCGTCATCATTTTGGACACCTTTATGAGAAATTTATTACACCTTCAGTTCATATACTGCATATGTGCTGACAGAGAAGACATTGCATTTTGTGGCAGTTTTTGTTTCATATGGTTTGGCCCAGGAATGACAGAGAAATTAGGAATAAACTAAGACTAGAAATCAGCGTTTTGACGTTACCATAGTTACCACCATGTTCTCCTCCTCCTCCGGCTCCTCCTCCTCCTATTATTTTGTATATATATATTTTCAATACATAACTTGACAGTACAGTCTGTGTAGGTTCCCAGTCGTACAGGAGTTGTCCATCGTAGGCAAAGATTCTTATGTCCTGTACTCTTAAGACTCTTCATCTGTAGTTGAAGTGTCGGACACATAGGGAAGTGTCAACAGCCTTAGAACTTAGCCCAGGGTGAGACAATAGAGAGGTAACGAGCCCTATTAAGTATGAATAGGTTAAGATGTTTTAGTACCAAGAGAGGAGGGACTTAGAGGTTAAGTCCTCCTTCTGGTTTGGACGTGTTTAAGTCATTATTCGCTGAGGACGATCTTTGGACTAAGATCGAAACGTCCGACACTTCAACTACAGAGTACAGATGAAGACTGAAGAATCCTTGCATACCTTGACAGAACAGTATTTACAGAACAACATAATTACAGGCAATTCTACTGTAACATATTTGACCAATATTACAACACCATACATTAGATCGTGTGCTGCATCTCTGAGTCTGTCTATCTCTCAGACACGGCTGCTGTGACACGGATTGATCACTTGTGACATCACCGCGACATGCACGCCAACGGTTTCCCTCTGTTCACGCACCAATCGACTGCAGTCCAGCTCCTGCCCCACCTTCCGTTGAATTATTGAACTTTTTTTCCCCTCAACGGTGGCGCTCCTCAGTTGTGTAGGCCATGGGGGCTCTCCTCTCGCTCTCTCACCCGTGGCTGTGGCGCCTGCACGTTGGCTTCGTGACATGGAGGAAATCACTCACTCCACCACTCCACTGTTCGCTCAATCCTCCTGCTTCCAGCTCCCCGCCCTCTCGTAACCTCTCGCTTTTAGATCTCTCTCTCGCTCTGGTGTTCGCAATCTTCAGCCCACTGTTCAGGCCCTTTTGCTTTTAAGAGTCAACGCGGCGCTAAGATGGAGTTTTGTAAATGAGAAATAATGGTCTTGAGGCGAGACGCTGCATGTAAAAAAAAGTATACTGTATATTACTGACATGAATATGAGGAAAAAAAGGTATTGCAAGTTTTCTGTTTTAAACATTTTTTGCATAAAAATGGCCAAAATCTGCAATATTTTTTGTGTCAATGTCTACATAATGGATAAAGAATGTAAGCAGCTCAAATAAGCTAAAATAAACTAGACTAAAGCCAGGTTTAAATTTATAGTTTTATTTTGTTGGTATATTAGTTACAAAGATTTGGGATTTTGAATATCTTGTTTAGTTTATGAATATACTAGTTATTAGTGAATAAATCTGTCATGTTCAAAACTCATTCAGGCAGGTATCAAATGTTGAAAAGTCTCTTCGAACAATCCTTCAAAATCTTGTTATAGGCACTATCGGGGCGACGGTGGCGCAAGTAGTAGAGCGGGTCGTCTTGTAATCGGAGGGTTAGCGGTTCGATCCCCGCAGGCGCACACTGTCGTTGTGTCCTTGGGCAAGACACTTCACCCACCTTGCCTTCAGTGTCTGTGTACACTGGTGTATGAATGAGAGTGTGAATGGGTGAGTGGTTCCTTGATGTAAAGCGCTTTGAGTGCCTAAAGCAGGTAGAAAAGCGCTATATAAATGTGACCATTAAATACCTGACATTTTCCCCTTTTTGTAATGCAACATTATTTTTGCCCCATAAAAGTATGTTGTAAAACTAGTAACGTGTGGAAAAAATAAGCCAGATGCGTGAATTCTTCATTGTATTATGACTTGTTGATGTTGTGTGTGGTCAACCAAAATAGTCGATTTGTGACAAAAAGGGATTTACCTTTTTGTCACATATTGACTCCGAAGGACGACCGTAGCAGTAAAAATACCTATTTTGTCACATTTTGACTAAAAAGTTAAAAAAAAAAAAAAATCAGGTATAGCACCTTTAAAGAACAACTAAACACCAAATCAACTTTTTTTGCTGATTAACTGTATAAATGTGTGTCTAATAGTGTTGCCTACATGTCTCCATACTTACTTTGACATTTTAGTGCACATTTGTAGAAATCTAACTTTTGTGCTTAAAACTGTCTGAGTGGCGCCCTCTTGAGGGTAAAATTATATGGGATTTGACTTTTAGAGTCTGTCACCTTATTGGTTTAGCCGGCGATGTGACGACACAGAACTGATG
>OMNZ01017999.1:0-17811 GCA_900303255.1 Lesueurigobius sanzi | reverse complement strand
AGTACAACGTTCTGGAATGGCCATCTCAGTCCCCAGAATATTGTTGAAAGTTATTATTGAAAATTTGTGGTTTAAAGCGGTCGGTCCATGCTCGGAAACCATCAAACCTGACTGAACTGGAGAGGATCTGTAAAGAAGAATGGTCCAAAATACCTTCCACCAGAATCCAGACTCTATTTGGAAGCTAAAGGAAGCTTTTAGAGGCTGTTACTTCTGAAAAAGGAGGATGCACAAAATATTGAGTAATTTTTCCTTTGTGGTGCCTAAATTTATGCACATGCCTAATTTTTAAATAATTCTTGCACACTTTCTGTAAATCATACAAACTTTATTTCACTTCTCAAATATCATTGTGTTTGTCTCCTATATGATATATTTAACTGGAATTTTGTATCCAAACAACCAATGATTTATAAAGGAAAATCATGAAAATTTACAGGGGTGCCCAAACTTTTTCATACCACTGTATTTGTGAATAAATCTGTAAAAATTCTAATTGCGCCTTGTTTTTTGGGTCCAAAACTCAAAAAATCAGGCAGGAAGTATTGGAAAAAAAAAAAAATTCCACATATTCTTAAGTGGAGATTCTACTAGTGGAGATTTCTTTACAAAAGTGAAATTAAAATGTAATTTGGAGAAGAGAGGCTTTAGACCAGGGGTGTCCAAAGTGCGGCCCGGGTGCCAAATGTGTACCGTAGACCAATTTTTGGTGGCCCCTATTATTCTTATTGAATTGGCACACGTCACCAGAGATGGTACTTTTTCTGTTCAATTCTACACAGTTAAAATCTCAAAAAGTGTATTTTTATTGTGAGACCGAGCTTGCATTAAACTTCCACACTAAATACAGATGTGGGGAAAGGTTTGAACCTCTCTTAAATCAGCCCAGTTGAATGTTTGACTGCTCTGGCCACCGTTGTGTGGCCCTCCATGCCTTATACACTTCAATATGCGGCCCTCACTGAAAAAGGGTTGGACACCTCTGCTTTAATGTTTTGTAACGTCTGCTCATGCGCATATATACCAACGTCTTTGTCCGCTGGCTTCTCCCAGAAAGAAAATTACCATATATGGATTACAAGGCCTTGGTTGTTGTTTTCACCTGCAGTGTCTTGCCTTGAAGTTACATTCATCACATCCTGAACTTTGTCTTGTTTGTAGGCTCAGTACGAGCGCGAAGACTTCCAAATAAAACCAAGTGACAATCTAATTCTTACCGGCAAAACGGAGAAGGATTGTTGTAATTTAGAGGTCCACGGTAAATGGCAATCCTTTTTTCTTCTGCACATACCACCATGTTTATATAATTAAATAATGGTTCTTTATTGGCAGTGTACAACTCGGAGGAGGACTCTCTCTATGTGCATCATGACATCCTGCTGCCGGCTTATCCACTCTGTGTGGAGTGGCTCGACTTTGACCCCAGTTCAGGAGAAGGACCAGGTGATTTTATGGGTTTGACGGTGTGTCGCGACAGCTACCCTGAACTTTAAATATCCAAGGACTGAATATAGCTAATAATAATAATAAAAGAATAAAGCGCTTTATTTGTCATTATACAATGTACAATGAAATGACATAGATCAGATGGAGGGCAGGTCCTGAGCCACTGCATCTCTGTGCGCCGCCACTGTGGACCAACCTGACCAGCATTAATATAACTGAACTAGAGGAAGACTGGGAAACCAAATGGAGAATTGAATCTGTTCACCTGCCAATCAGCAGAGTTCCCACTAGAGGTCGACTGACATCGATTTTTCAATCAATTAATACATTTTATTTATTTTTTTAACAATTTATTGTTTATTTGGTTGGGACAGTGCATGTTAATGAACACACATGAGAACCATGCATGTAAACACACCACTCCGGATTGCAGCCTTGGGATGAATGAGAGTGTTTGTCCCACACAAACACTCTCATTCATCCCGATCTATTGTACATGTTTTTAGTTTAATTTTTGTATAGCTAAAAAATGTCACAACAAGAGTCGCCTCACGGGGCTGCACAGACATCAAAACAATGAAATAAAGAGCACATTTAATGTCCAAATAAAACGACAAACCTCCATCACTGGAAGGAAAAACTAAAAAAGACTTGGTGAGAAAAACAGAGTAACCTCGAGGAGAGATCCACTCTCATGGACAGACGGGCCATAGATATAAAATAATCTTGAGCGGTGTGGAATTTATAATAATAATAATAATATTTATATGTTTGAACTATTGTTCAGGCATTGAAAAGAAAAGGCGTGTTCGCTGCCTGTACAATAAGAACATTTAGTACAATCGCCATATCATATATTATTCTAACACTAAGACCCCTAAAAATATAAAGGCTTTGGCTTTAATACTGTAATCTAAGATGGGAGACAGAGGGGACATTAGCGTCCCCTTGCTCTAGACAGGGCGGTAGACGAGGGCCGATTATCACTGCTGTGTGGCTACATTTCTGGTTATTATTTCATTAATTTTATTTAGTTGATTTTCTTTTCTTTCTGCCATAGATCATCATATATTACAGCACTTGCAACAATGTAGCTGTAAATGATAATAAACAAATCACAGTCTTTTCAGGATCAATGCTTCTAATCAAATGGATATTGACTTTCATCAAGGTGTTGTTATAAACGAGCTGTAAACATAAGTGTGTTTGTTGAAGGTAACTACGCTGCAGTGGGCAACATGACTCCTCAGATCGACGTGTGGGATCTGGACGTAGTCGACTGTTTAGAGCCGGCGTTTTCACTGGGAAACAAAAAGGCTGCAAAGAAGAAAAAGAAGAGCAAAAAGGTACAGACTTCAAGAAATTATGATGTTATGGTTTTATTTTACAGTTTCATTGATAATTAATTATTATTCAGCCAAATAGCTTCTCATATTTAAATACAAATTGTAAGTTGTTGGGTGTTCAGCAAATTGTGTCAAAATCAGGACCAAAACAAGGCTAAGATGGAACTATTTAAACTAGAACTGTCCCTTTAATAAAGATTAACTCACACTGAACTATTGCACATCAAGTTCCTTGCATTTTTTTTTTGTTTTAGGCTGAGTTTATAAAAAATCTCAGTCAGATGAAGAGTGATTTTGTCAAATATTGTGACTTTTATGATGCGAATATTGTATCACCTAAAGTTGCCAAACAATATTTGTTGTGATTAGGGGTGTAACGATGCATCACGATGCTAAAATCTCACGATTTGCATCGTACCAAAGCCACGATGCAAGTTTTAGTCCATATTTTCTTATTTTTTATATCACTTACCGCTACAGACATCTGAGAGGTTTCGTTAGGTCACATTAAAATCAGCATGGGCTTGTTTAAGGTTCTCCCAGACGACTGTATGTAAACATCCAGGTGTAGCTCCAGCACAGCGTATGGTATCAACAAATGCATTACAATCCAAAGTTGGTGATAATCCGTCTTCTCCACATGTGTATAGTTTTTGTTGTCAAATCTTTGTTTCCAACATGTAAAAGTATAAAATTGTCTATGAACAAATGAGCCGCAGCTCAGCGTACTGCCGCAGTGTGAAACCGAAACCAACCAATTAAGAAAGCACATGGCCCACATGTGACATGCGCTGCTTTGTTTTCTTAGCAGCTCTGAGTACAACACTACAATTTTGTTTAGTATTGTGAATACAGGGGCATATTTTATCATTAAGCAGCTTTGGAAAATCGGGAAGCAATTAGGCTACAATAAAATAAAATGCTTGTATATAGTTTTTTGTCTAATTGGGAATAAAATATTAGGCCTATTAATATTGTACTTGCATCGTGATGCATCGAGAATCGTGGGCCCTGAATCGTGATCCGAATCGAATCGTGAGATTTCTGAATCGTTACACCCCTAGTTGTGATATTTTGCGCAGCCCTGTTCCTCACTAAACGTTTATATTGGTATCAGGCGGCAGCAGCAGCACAGCCCGTTGAAGGACACACTGATGCCGTGCTGGATTTATCCTGGAACAAACTTGTCAGGTCACTGTTATAGATTATAAAAAAGCAATAAACTATATCTACTCACGTATGTCTTACAATGAGCCTCTTTTGTTATAGGAACGTTCTAGCCAGTGGTTCAGCGGACGACACTGTGATCTTGTGGGATCTGTCACAAGGAAAACCAGCAACAACTCTACACAGACACACAGATAAGGTAAATAACTGCTCTAATCATATAAACTTTGACTTGGAACCGAATGAATGTCGTAATCTTCACAATGAGATGCGTAACAGGGTTTCCGCATTAAATAGAATTCAAACTGGCATTAAATCAATAGTTCTTGGAAAATAATGACATTGCTCAAGCTTTACAGCAAAACCCACAACATGATTGGTTTCTCTGGGTAAAAGCAGCCTTTTAGATCAGATAGAGCAAGTTGAGAGTAGATTTTAGGTTAAATGTAAAAAACAAAGGTTTAAAGTAGTCTTGAAAGTGAATGGTACAGAGAGGGGTGGGACCAATATGGGTAGCTCCTCCCCCTAGTTGATATTAGGCCGACCTGGTCGACTCAGACATCAGTCTGCTGACGAAGCCCTTGGGATCAGGAGCGAAATGTCCAGTTCTTTTAAGCACAGAGTGCAGATGCTGAAAAGGAGAGCCTTTTTCTACAATGGTTTAGTCCTGTACGATTGAGAGCCTACACAAACGTAGAGCATAATCTTCTCAAAAATACACAAATTAGGGTGTAGACTGGAGTTTTGGCAGAAATCGTACTGTATTTCTGGTCAAAGGTTGTCTGTTGTGTCAAATTTTCTATTGAATATGGAAATTTATATTAAATATGTCCTGATTTGTGGCGTTTGTAGCATTAAGAATGTAGTATTTGGGCATAAAAAGCATTAAACTTGAGTTGCCGCACCCTGTATATAAACCCTGTTCAATTATTCCTCTGACTCTGATGTTTCTCTCTAGAATTATTTGCGAAATTGTAAATTCAAAGGCCATTTTCTCAAAATGCATTTATCTCACATTGTGGCTACAATATCTCCACTTTAATAGCACCTACAGACTCCAAACTTTCCAGTCTTGGATTTAGCCATGTTTTTCAGAGGGATTTTTCAATATGTAATCCCTGCCTGATTTATTGAGTTTTGATTAAGTTCATTTTTACAGATTCATTCACTAATAACTAGTTTATTCAGAAACAACAAACAAATCTTTGTCGCTAATTTAAAACCATACGTTTAAACCTTGCTATATCAGTTATTTAGATTTTGTCTGTGAAAATATAGATATTTTGGGCATTTTTAACACATAAAATGCCTTATTTTGTTATGAAAACATTAAATGAAAAAGTTGGGCAATGTCTTTTTTCTTATACTGTATTTATATCAGTATCTACAGTTTCAAATGGATGTCTCTAATGTATTTATATTTGCTTATTTTCACCTGTCTCACCATGAAAGTCTTAAAACACTCCTTTCCTTCATTATAGGTTCAGACATTGTCCTTCCATCCATTCGAAGCACAGACTTTAATCTCAGGATCTTATGATAAGTGAGTATTTTGGGTCCAGTCTCTTTCCGCTGACTTTGACAGAGTGAAACGCCACATGTGTTGTTATATTTTTCAGGACGGCTGTCCTTTACGACTGCCGCAGTCCGGAGCAGAGCTTCAGGAGCTGGAGGTTCAGTGGGCAGGTCGAACGCCTCGTCTGGAACCACTTCTCTCCATGGAACTTTCTGGTAGCTCACTTTCCCACTTCACACTGTATAATTAGGTCTGCTGAATTATTGCAAAAATAATAATTGTTATTTTAAACATTGAAATTATGATTATTCAAATGGTTAATAGTTTGCATTCATAGGACATTTAAAACTGAGGTGGGGGACAGCGGAGAATTCTGTCAAAATGCAGATTTGTTTGTCTTAGTTTGTTGCTAATTTCTCTGTAATTTCTGGGCCAATCCATTTGAAACAAAAACTGTCACAAAATGCAATGTCTTCTCTGTCGGCACATATGAACTACTGTCTAATTATTTTCTCATAAAGGTGTCCACAAGTGGTGACCATATTAAAAAACATGCGTGATGTTGGCCTGTAGAAAGGACTTTCAGCCATAAGAATAATATGGCAGGTTTGTGAATCCAATCACTATCAAATACTGATCAAGTAACAATTTTATTTGTCAATTGTCTTTCGGTTTCTCTCCCATAGAATTGTGTTGGCACCTGCTCCAACTGAAATACAATTCTGTAACATGAATGCAAACTATTTGTGCCAAAATTAACACCTAAAGAAAGTGTTATTTTTCATTCAAACTGCAATTAGATCTAAATTCCTTGTAAAAAATAATGACACTGTTTGACTATTTCTGCTGCTAAACTTAAAAAAAATGATGTTATCAAAGTCATTTTGTTGTAGTTTTGCGCCAAAGTTTCCCGTGTCCAATTTGGTTTTGAATATTGAAATGTCCCCTCATTCCTCTGTGTGATGGAATGTTTGCAAATATTAAGAATTGAAACATGCAGACTTGTTTTCATGTCTGTACAGTCCTGTGTTTGTTTGATATGGGGCTATACAAAAATAAATAAATTGATAGAAGAAAGAGGTCACATATTACTATGAAACTTGAATTCTTTTCAAATATTCCTCTTCTCTATGATCAAATATTTGTAGTCGTTGGTTGTAATAATCATACGAATTATTACACAGGTTTGAGTATGTTTTGTGTATTTTGACTTTCTGTGGTATGGTAACCGGTGAATGCAAATGTGTTTTCAGGCCAGCACTGAAGATGGCTTTGTCTACTGCCTGGATGCACGATCAGATAAAGCCGTGTTCACACTAAGAGCACATGACGAGGAAGTGTCAGGTCGGTCCAACGGCAAAGTGTCGCATTTACAGCGATCGGTCAAAAATGCTCCGCCTTATAGCTACAATAAGCAAATGGATCGACCCGGCCCACCTTCAACACTCACCTGAACCAACACACCCCTCAACTGAACCAACACACCCCTCAACTGAACCAACACACCCCTCAACTGAACTAACACACCCCTCAACTGAACCAACACACCCCTCAACTAAACCAACACACCCCTCAACTGAACCAACACACCCCTCACCTGTCCCTCTACACCCCTCACCTTGTTCCACTTGTTTTGTGCAGGCCTGGACCTCAGCAGTCAGATTAAAGGATGCTTGGTCACAGCGTCGGCCGACAAACATGTTAAAATATGGGACATCTTGGGGAACAAGCCCAGCCTGGTGCACTCCAGGGACATGAAGATGGTACGGTTTTCGGGTCAGGTATCCACCATGTTCTGTGTGTGCTCTTCGTGACTTTGTTTTCGTGAATAGGGCGTGATGTTCTGCTCCTCGTGTTGTCCTGATCTGCCGTATGTCTATGCGTTTGGAGGCCAGAGAGAAGGACTGAGAGTGTGGGATATCAGCGATGTCGCAGCAGGTAAACTGGTTTTGAATGCGCTAAGGCCAGACACTGCAGGTGAATATGGAAAAATCTAAATTTGGTGATATCAATTTGAAATTTTGCTGTATACTCGGGACTACAGATGTGAATTAGCATTTTGTACCACTGTATATTAAGATTCACTGCATATTACGACTGAGAACCTTCACAAACGTACTGCATATTAAGGTTTCACAGACTAGGAATATTCTTTGGTGAACTTGTGCAACATGAAACATAAACTTGTAATAATGATAAATAATAAACTATGGAAAAAATAAATTAAAGGATATAACTATAAGGCATGCATAAAAATAAAATAAGATAAAAAATCTAATAAATAAATAAAATACAATATAAAATATTACTGACATAGATATGAGAAAAAAAATGTTTTGCAAGTTATCCATCATTTTATGTTTTCATATTAAAGTAAAGCATTTCATTCTGTGAAAAAATGGCCAAAATTGACTTAAAAAATAATCCAAATAATGGATAGAGCCAGAGGGCTGTTAATGTCTCAGTAAAGCCAGGCTTAGGTCCGACTTCTCTCTTGACTAAACAAAAACATATAAGTTCAGTCTCACAACACTAACTCAGAGTTGGTGGACTTTGTTATGTTACCACACAAAGCTAGGAGTGTTTTTCTGTCACAAAGCACCAGTGTTAATTTCGTCGACTAAAATATTTCGTCATAATTTTAGTCACAGTAATATTTTTGGTGACTAATTAGACTAAAACTGTAAAAAGGACTTTACTTCAGAGCCTCTCCTTGTCAAGTGACCATTCTGTTTGTAACTTTGATGTGATGTGTGTTGTACCCCCTTTTTGGTTTTCTTTTTTCTTTTTTTCTGTTGTAAAAATAAAAAATAGAGTTAAAACAAATTAGACTAAAACTGAATTAAAGTTAGTTCATGAGACTAAAACTATGACTAAAATGTCCAGATATATTCGTCGACTAAAAAAAGACAGGTCTGGTCCGGGCCAGGCTAAGTGTCTGACTAAATTTTCATTGTAACATGGCCAGACTTCCAAATGACAATAAAATAAGCCAGACTTGGCTGAATAAGCCTAGTTTACAGAGTAAGCCAGTTTTATGAACCACTCCTCTGGTTTCATTTCATTTATTTGTTTATTTGAATGGGACATAATAACGAACAGACAAATAGTGTTATAAATTTGCCTGATTTAGCTTGGAGCTAGTTTCCGTCCGCAGTCCCATGAGGTAAAAACAAACCACCAAATACAGAACATACACATGTACATGTAGGACATGACACGCACCAGATTAAAATAAAACATAACATAAAAAACCTGCAACGTATCAACCTAAATGAGGGGTCTCCAACCATTTCTACCCCATGACCTACTTTTGCTTAACAAAAATGGCAGAGAGCTACTTATGCTCTAAAGAAACATGCGTAACTAGGAGCCAAGATGATAATTCACCACAATAAAAGAAATGTTTGAAGATGTTTTGTTCAGAACAAAAAATGCATCTAAAATTTGACTCATGTATAAATGTAGAAAGCCTTTGGTGAGCTACTTGGAAAGGGCTGGAGAGCTACTGGTTGGAGATCCCTGATCTAAATAATATTGTAAACATGTCTATAATGACTAGTGTCTTGATGAAACATCATTTTGTTTGTTTCCAGTGAAAGAGGTTTTTGACAGAAGAGAGCGATTGGTGGTGAACACAGGAACACAAGCACCCAGCGCGTCAGCTTCAGCAGAGATGGACCAGATGGACTCTTAGCACCAACAGAGGCCATTATTATTGTGTTGTAATATATTTTTAGAAGTTCTAAACAAGTGTGACCCAACATCCAAATTACAGGGCAAAAAATGTATAACACCTGTGGGTTGACCATGGCAGATATGGTTGCAGACAACGATATCTGAACAAATGCTTGTTTGTCGGAGCTCAGGACCTGTCATGTGACTTTTGCTGCCCACAAGACTATGATTGGTCAGAGCATAGAGATATAGCATGTTTTGATTTGAATTTCTTGTAGCAACCCATTGTTGCAACATAAGTTCCGCTGCCGATGATGTCAGCCGAGAAAGGTCTATAGGCTGTTTAGAAGGTTGTGATGTCACCTGAACGCAGCCTATTCACAAATCTATGCTGATTTTAGTGACAAATTATATTCATTATCTATCAATCTTTTTCTTCTTCTTGAAATGATGGTGGGCTTCCACCTGAGTGACGTGTGGGGTCCTGACCCCCGCTTTGGGAACCGCTGCCATATTTCTCATGCTTTTCATAATCAGTATGGTTAAGGGCTACATAACCATGTAAGCTCCGAACCTTCTGAGTAACTCAATAAATATACAATATGAAAACATTCTGTCTGGATTATATAGTAAATTAATTGTTGAATGTTCTGAATATTTGACTCTAAAGTAATTGAGGCGAGACACTGCAGGGGAATATGGGAGTATTGTAAAAGAGCGTCTATTACATAAATGAGAAAAAATGTATTGAAAGTTATGTCATTTTATATCTTAATATAAAAATAAGGCATGTACATAAAAATGGCCAAAATTGCCT
The DNA here is from genome assembly GCA_900303255.1 of Lesueurigobius sanzi. Classification (NCBI taxonomy): domain Eukaryota; kingdom Metazoa; phylum Chordata; class Actinopteri; order Gobiiformes; family Gobiidae; genus Lesueurigobius; species Lesueurigobius sanzi. Next base: position 7,841 of record OMNZ01017999.1, on the reverse strand, counting down.
ATATTTTAGCAATGAAATCTAAATAAAGGTTTAATTCTGTTTATTCGTTACAAAGATTTGCTCAGAGGGGATTTTAGTTCTTGAATAATGTAGTTATATTCAATATTTTAAGGTTCAAATCTCAATAAATCAGGCAGGAATTAGATATTGAGAAATCCCTCTGAACAAACCATGAAATTATTTAGTCCAAGACTGGAGAGTTTGGACTATTTAGGAGCTACTAAAGTATTGTTGCCAAAATGTCAATAGAGAAACGGTTGAATCAGTGCAATAATTACACTCCTAAGACTCCTTATTGTAAAGATTCTTAACATTATGTTAAGAAAATAAACTGGCTCAAAACCTGAAAATTAAAATTGAGTTTTGCCTGCAGCCTGGCCTTATTTCGGTACGAAACCCCGTATTCATGGCCTTGCACCTTCCTCATGTGAGCTGCTCCTTGCACATTGGCCCAGTGCAGCGCTGCAGTCTGAAGGTGATGGTTCTTCTGTGGCTGGTCCGAGGCTCTGGAACGCTCTGCCATCGCTGACCTGCCTTTAATTAAAGCTAAATGGGGAAACTCAACAAGTTGCTTTTCCCCCTGAAGACCAGACGCTGCCGCTGAATACACAAAAATGTGTAATTTTGTCTATGTATTATTCCAGGGGGTCGCCAAATTCTGTTGCAGGCATATTTTCTATGTATTCTGAATAGAAATTGTGCCATGTGGGGGTCGTGAAACAGCAAGTATTTTATGTGTAAAAATAGCTAAAATTGCCTATATTTTTAGCAACAATAAATAGATGAAGCCAGATTTAAACATGTGTTATTTGTTCAGGAGATTTTGGATCTGGTTTAGTTTTTCAATAAACTAGTTATTAGTCCAGATCGAAAGGACACGACAGCGGATACAAGTGGTGTAAATGAGTTGCCTCCACAGGATGGAGCGGGGCGCAGACTTGGATAGGGTGAGGAGCTCAGTCTCCCGGAGAAGCTTGGAGTGGAGTTGCTGCCTCTTCACATCAAGAGGAGCAGCTGAGGTGGCTCGGGCATCTGATTCAGATGCCTCCTGTGTTCCGGGCATGTCCCACTGAGGAGGAAGACCCGGGACACGCATTATCCTCTGGGGTCAAAATGACCCATATTAATTTAATGTACATTATTTATTGGACAAATGAATGTATCATTAATAGACATGTTTTTAGGTGTTTGAAAACTGAATAAGCCATTTAATATTTTTCTTTATGATACATTAATTTGTCCAATAAATAATCCACATTAAATTAATATGGGTCATTTTGACCCCAAAGGATAACACAAAGGTTAAGCTGGTAACGCCTCGGGATCCTCCAGGAAGAGCTGGAGGAAGTGTGCGTGGATCGGGAAGTCTGGGCATTTCTGCTCAGACTGTTGCCTCCACGACCCGGCCCCGGATAAAGCAGAAGAATATGGATGGATGGATAGTTATTAGTCAATTATGTAAACATTCAAAATTTCTGTTTTTGGGGGGTTCAGAACTCAATATACAGTATCAGGCTCGAAATAAAATATTGAAAGAGCTTGCTGAGCCTTTAAAATATTGAAAAGCTAGAAAGTTTGTAGTCTGTAGGAGCTACTAAAGTGGAGATGATGCCACAATGTAATTTAAGTGCATTTTGAGAAAATAAATCCTCATAGTTCTATGGAGCAACGTCGAATCAGTGCAATAATTACACTCATCATGAAGATTAGGGAATTTACCTGTTTCCAGGTGAAAGTTTATATGTTAAGAGCAAACTGCCCCAAAACCTGGAAAAAAAACACGTTTTCATTTTTCTGTATTTGAATTATTTCAGTGCAGCACTAATGGAAAGCATTTTGGTTCAGCAGGTGATGTTGTAAAAGGATTAACAAAAAAAAGCTGGTGCTATACATTATGATTTCGTCGCTGAAAATGTCACTAATTCTTACAAATAAAATGTCTCATTTTTTAAAGGAAAACATAAAATGACAAAACTTGCAACACATTTTCCCCATATTTACGTCAGTTAAATACAGCAACAGCTTCAAATGAATATCACGAGTTAATCTGTTCGCTCTTCATCTTGCCTTATTAAACCTGTTCAATCATGAAGCAGATTCATTTTTTGACGATTTTAATGAACACTGAAAGTAAGACAGAGATGGACAAACATTTACAGTAAAAGAAACTTCGAGTGTATTACATTGCATTAAAAAGGACATTTTCAACACATTTCTCCGAGTCGCTGCTGCGCGCACACTATGACATACACATGTTGGAAATGGCTTTTTTTTTTCTTTCAATGTAACGTCATGTGCACACCCTCCCCAATCCGGTCGATATCGTGGATCATGTTCTGTTCTGGTTAAACTGGGCCGAAAAATAAAGAGACCAAGCAACGTTTATAGCCGCGCGATGTTTAAATACAGACTTGACGGGTCGTAACTCAACTTCATTTCAGAAATAAGCGGACAATTCTTGTTAAGTACAAGTCTAATGGGTTTCAAATGTTTACAAATGAGGCAGAATAATTAGTCATACATTAGGGCTGCACGATATGTCGCTAACAATATCCATATCGCAATATTAGGTGATGCAATACGCCACAAGATCACGAAAGGCTTCCATCTGACTGAGATCGACACTTCTTTTTAACAAACTCAGCCAAAAACAAAAAATGTGTGGAATTTATACATGTGCAGAAGTTTATGGAAGATTTGTGTTCAATTCCAATGCCTGAATTTTAAGTTACTTTAACACAAAAAAAAACCTCCCCAAATTTAAGTCAATTTTTGTGACTCTGTATAACGTTCCACTTTGCACCTTTGAATCCAAAATGAAAAATTTCCATTTTAAATATTAATTTTCAAATTTGAAATCAAAATTCTGCTCTGGCCTCCAGCGTCCAGGAAGTTTGTTTTTCACACCGAATTTCTAGTTGAAGTTAAGGGTTTAATTTTTATTGCAGTGGAATATTTTAAGGGCTGTGAATTTGGACTGTTGCATATGAGGTTTTGAAAAATAATGCAACAACATATTTTTCATTTTGAATTTAAAACACAAAATATAGCAACTGGAATTTCCGAAAACATTTTTTAATGTATAAGTAACACTTTTTCTCATAGTTTGGCTGATCCTGCGACTTATATATCAATTAATATGTTATGTTAACATACCAGACACCGATTCAGTTTGTTGTTTATGCGTCTTGTAGCTGAATATCCATCAGTGTGTAACGTTAGCATACCAGACACCTATTCAGCCTGTTCTCGATTCTATTGTTATAACTTGCCTTTCAAGATGAAATGTCTGTTCTTGGTCCCCCCCAAAAATGCAACTTGTAGTCCAGTGCGACTTCTATATATTCTTTTCTTCTTCATTATGCATTTTTGGCTGGTCCGACTTATAGTCCGAAGAATACGGTAGTTGTAATTTTCCTAATTTAGTTCCATTTTAGCCTCATTTTGGACCTGCTTTAGTGTTTTTGGAAGAATATCCTAAATTTCATCAACATGGTGCAGCCCTAGACTACTGGCTAATCCGTATGTCTTCACAAATTAAAAATCCTTCTTTTAACGGTTAGCCCCAAATCACAAAGTAGCATTTATATTCCATTATTTTAGTATTGTTACAGCGGAAAAAATATGTCCTCGACGAGAAAATGACTTAAAAGTGCTTGAATTCAGAAGATTTACGGTGAGTGTTTTAAGATTGCCAACGGAACAGGCAGGTTTTTCAGTCATTTCATTTTTTTTCCAAGTTCATTTTTCTCATTCTAAGGGAAATACGGCTTGTTCCATTGGCTCTTATTTAAAGACCGTCCAAACATGCTCAAGATCAGCACAGATTCCCTTAATAGAAGCATTCTTTAAGCAATTTATTCTATCCAAGGTGGTCGTTTTGCCCAGTGCACTGTTGCAAGAGAAAATGGCTTTAGAATTAATGTTTTAAACGTACCAGTGTGTCCCGAGCATATATTACTATTGCATGGTTGGAGTCGATGAAAGGGAGAGCGCCATTTTGTGCCCATGCATCTTAAATATAGCAACACATGAAAAAGAACCTATAGCACACGTAAAACTTTTGGAGAGGAAAGTTAGTCGCCCGGAGGTCATTTCTTTCAGACAGATTTGGACTCTAACATGGTTTTTTTGTGTCCGTAAAATGTCGACGGAACGGGAGCAGACGCCGTGGATCACATTCAAACGCTTCGACTCAATCCAAACTTATACTTCGTTCTTCCCCGCGTAGAGCCTGGTCCATGATCGAGCTGCAAACACAACACAAGGCAAGCGGCGGTGGGTTAATGCGGCGTTTCCCCAACGTTTGTGATTCAAGGCACCCTTTTTACAATACAGTACAAAAATAGAACACAGTATAGACCAGAGCAACAAAAAGGTTAACGCCCCACTTTTCGGTGACACCAGAGGCTGCGTCCATGAAGATTAATGGGGAAACATCGAGATCTTCACATTTACATCTGAAAAATAACAATTTATGCACTTTGTATATTTGTCTGATATAAGAGGTAAGCAAATCAATAGATTTTTTTGCTGTAGAAGATTCACAGAGCGTACAGTTGATGTTTTAAAGTGGGCTAAAGTTAGCAGGAAGTTAGCATGTTCGGACTTCAGTATAAAGTGTTTAGCCGTTCATAGGCCAAAAACGAAGCAATGTTGACATAGAAGAAGCTGCAAAATTACTCAGTTATATGGGCATTTGAATTCCATCTTGGATTTGATCCAATTTGATCAAATTAAGCCACTATGAACGGAGCCACTTTATACTGAAATCCGAACATGCTAACTTCCTGCTAACTTTAGCCCACTTCAAAACATCAACTGTCCGCTCTGTGAATCTTCTACAGCAAAAAAATTTCTTGATTTGCTTCCCTCTTATATCAGATCAATATACAAAATTGTTATTTTTCAGACGTAAATGTGAAGATCTCAGTCGATGTTCCCCATTAATCTCAATGGACGGAGCCTCTGGTGTCACCGAAAAGGGGGCGTTAACCTTTTCGTTGCTCCTGTCTATAGGGAAGCTCTTGTCTGGAGCGTCAAGCATTGATTATTTTAGTTATCGATTAATCTATCCATTATTTACATCGATTAATCGGATACGTATTTTACTTTTATTGAAAAACTACATTTCATGTCTTTATAGCAGAATTTGAAAGGAGAACCATTTCCATATCTCTGATCGAAATTACATTTATTCTTCATTTTTCATTAGTTCGTCCCTAAAGAAGCAACATTTCAAACAGATCCTGATTGGTCAGTGTCCTGAGAACCAAAACAATCAATGTTAAACATTAATAACTTTCACATTAGGGCTGGGCCATATCGTATCGTATATTGATAAACCGGTATAAGTTTTTGATATCGTTGTAATTTTTTATATCGTTGTGGATGCGATATAAGGTCACAGCTAATGCTACGCCCATCAGAGCAGCATAAACACTGACTGTGGAGGCTTTAGGGGCAGCTGCTTAAAACATGAAATGAATTGAAGGATGGAAGTTGCTTGAGTAGATCAAATTTGCAAGGAAATAGCGTACTTCACAGTTGCTAAACATAGACCGTGACGTCACGTCGCAATGCATTCTGGGAAGTCTCCTCAGACAAACAAGCGCGCATTTTGCATGCAGTGCCTATGGGTCTGGGTCGTTCCGATCGTCACAAAGTTGTAGTTTTGGCTCTTAAAGATGTTCCAACACGAAGGAACCAAGCAGTGCGCCTTTGCTGTGCAATCGGACTCTAGATACCCAGATCGGATGTCAGAGGAAGCATTTTTCATCACTTTTCCAAAGCCGGGTGAGGAAAAGGCTGCAGAACAGACTGGCATGCTGGCCCTTTAAGGGGCGGAGCCTAGCCCACCAGCGCGCAACAGAGGCAGCAGCGGCATGTTTGAGGACAGGGAAGAGACGAGAGAGACACACTACGGAGCCTTCTTGATGGGGAAAAAACGCACACACTTTGGCCAAGCATTAAAGAGCAACGAAGTACCCTGACTCCTCATTTCACTGGAGTTCTAACCCGACACTCAACAGTGTTTTGACTTATCCAACTAGCAATAAACAGTCCCTCATTTTCACCAGGTATGATCTGCAACAATATGGCACAGCTGGTGTTTGTTTGTCTGACTGCGTGACATCAATTGTAAAGTGGGCTATTAGCACGGTGCTTAAAAAAAATAGGCGTAAAGCTGGTATTTTGAAATATTTTATACATTGTGAAATATATTGTTATCATGATATATCTTTTTTATATCATGACATCGATTTTAGGTCATATTGCCCTGCCCTATTTCACATCATGGACATATTAGATTTGGACATGTTTACATGACGTGTGGGACAAAATTTACCCTACCATTAAAGAGACAGGGTTTCATCAAAAACACTGACTAAAATTAGACAATTCTGTCAAGAAAACGATTAATCGATTACTAAAATCGTTGATCGAGTAATTGTTTCAGCTCTTGTCAAAGTCAGAGAGCTGTCTCTAAATGGCGTTAAGGACTAAAGACGGCTGCAGTCTCCTCAGACATAGAATTGATAGATATTGAATATAATCAATATGCTGCTTCTAAAAATACATTTTATGTCACAAAAAAGCAACTATAAAAAACAGCTGTAAATTGCGACAAATAAAAACATTTCTAACAAGACATTGTCTCTGCCGTCTTAATTTAGCGAAATGCCAACGTTGCATTTTAGACCTTTTTTTATCTCTTTATTTTAGTTTTTTTTAACATGACACCGCCCCCCAGAAGCCTAGCACATGGCTGGGCTCATTTTAAATCCTGAACCCTCCTTTTCCCAATGCAAGTCTCTTTGACATTTCCTTGTGGATATAATTGCTAAAGTCGTCTGCGATGCGAGCGGTCGTGACCTTATCTGTCATGGTAAAGGGTTTATCTGAATCGATATCTGGCTATTCAAAGGAAAATCATGTCAAATCGATGAATTAAACCCAGCCCTAGTCAGCACTGAACACTTTCTCTTTGCTTTTTGCCTTGACATAACAAACGCAGCGCTGCACATGGTTCTTTTGACTCTTCCTTTGGCGACGTTATGGAATTATTCTGAACTGAAGCTTTCACCTCGACTTGGACATGCGAAGATGACAAGATTTGGATTCTATAACCTGTCACTCACTTAATATGTTTTTGGTGGATTTAACACTGTACGCCGTTTCTTCAGCCTTTATCAGTGAGCGCGCTCCAGTGGACATGTATAAGGCTCATGAGACAGGACAGCGGTTTACCGTGGGTCCTAGGATTCATATGATTAACCTGGTAATCCGAATACCGGTTCATCTTGACAGCTCTAGTTGCAACAGCCACTATAGCTTCAAGTAGTGTAGAAAGACAGACTAGTACACGAGTACGAAGAGCGAAACCTACTCGTTGTCATGTAAATGAGCCTGTACTCCTGGGAGCAGCAGGGCCATAAGCAGTATCAACGACTTAGAGAGGAGCTCAAGGAGACAATGGACCCTCGTTAAGTACTTTACCTTTAGCACTAAGAGAGGAGGGCCTAGAGGCTGACTCCTCCTGCTGGTTCACTAGCTTTATAAACCCACAGCGTGTCCAGACCTTCAGTAGCTGATGACGATCTTTGGAGTAAGATCGAAACGTCCTACATTTCAACTACAGAGTACAGATGAAGACTGAAGAATTTCTGCCTACGATAGTACACGAGTAGCAAAAAACATTCAAAATATGAAATAAAATAAATATGCATCTAATTATTGTCAGCTTTTAGCTCCAAGCCAACCTCTCCGACCTTTATAACCACAGACGTCTCCTCACTTAACTATTCACATCCTACATCAAGCAATAATCTTTATATTGT
>OMNZ01017997.1:0-15400 GCA_900303255.1 Lesueurigobius sanzi | reverse complement strand
GAGGCCTGATTTTTTTACACAAGCTCCGTCAGATTGTCCTCCCCCCTGCCCCATCAAAAAACCTAATTGCCATCTATAGACGTCATTGGCAGTCAACGTGGGGATTTTAAGTGACGTTTATAAACATCATTGGCAGTGAATGAATTAAGGAGAGGATGAACGGGGCCATGTATTGTGACATTTTGGCCAAAAACCTCCTTCCCTCAGTCAGAGCATTGAAGATGGGTTGTGGCTGGGTCATCCAACATGACAATGACCCGAAGCACACAGCCAGGATAACCAAGGAGTGGCTCCATAAGAAGCATATCAAGGTTCTGGAATGGCCTAGCCAGTCTCCAGACCTAAATCTAATAGAAAATCTTTGGAGGGAGCTGAAACTCCATGTTGCTCAGTGACTGCCCCGAAACCTGACAGATTTGTGTGGAGGAATGGGCCAAAATCCCTGCTGCAGTGTGTGCAAACCTGGTGAAGGAAAAGTTTGACCTCTGTAATTGCAAACAAAGGCTTCTGTACCAAATATTAACACTGATTTTCTCATGTGTGCAAAAACTTATGAACCCCAATAACATACAAATAAATCATTAAAAAATCATACAATGTGATTTCCGGATTTTTCTTTTTAGATTATGTCTCTAACAGTGGAAATGCATCTATGATGAACATTTCAGACCTCTCCCTAATTTCTAAGTGGGAGAATTTGCAAAATTGCAGGGTGTGCAAATACTTGTGGGACTCACTGTAAATATAACTTCTCTCATTAATTAGCTTCAAATCGAGCTCTGTGTCACACGGATCACCTGCTGCAAGAGAAAATATGTTTCATACCCCTAAACCGACTCAAATTCTACTCTACTCCTTTGGCATATCAACATCAACTGTGCCTAATTTAAAGAAATCGAAGATTATTGAGTTACATTGTTGATCTGAAATGCATAACTTTATGACGGAATAGAACAAAAGAATGGCGCATACCTGAGTTTAGGGGTTTGAAACACATTTCCTATTGGAGCAGGTGATATATGAGACCTAATCTCTCCCCAAGGCCTGACTTGTAACCTTACTGGGAGTGGGGACGTCTTCACTTTTGTCTGTCTTTGGCAGACAAATGAGATTTTAAGGTCCTCATCCAAATCCAATCTTTGTTTACCCGCTGAAAAAAATATAATTTTCTGTGTCGAGTTGGTCTTTTGGTTTTGTGTCGCTGTCAACAGTAGAATTCAAAATGTTACACAGTGCACCTTTAACAATACTTTGATGGTTTTTTTCTGAAGGCATTTGTATTATTTAATTCCTAGCGTGGTCTTGAACTACTAAAAACAAGGCAAAATTGGTTTATTAAGTATTTATTCACTAATACTTGGCTTATTCAAAAAAACAAACAAAATAAAACCATACATTTTAACCTGGTTCTATCCATTATTTAGATTTTGAATATAGGCAATTTTGGCCATTTTTATGCATTAAAATGTCTTGCAAATTTTCCATTTGACATTCATGTTTATTACAGGATCTGCCCCTGGGCCTCATGGACGACATCTACGAGTGGTGCAAGAACTTCTCCATCCGTATTGATGAAGTAGAAGAGGTTAGTATGTTTTTATGTGCCACATCTGCCTCTTAAGACACAAAAATAAAGATGACGTCACAGCATTCAGAGCAGCTGCAGTGTGTGTCAACAGCCGACTGAGTGGAAATGCCCAGTTGTGACACCAAAACGCGTATGAAATGGGAAGGTGTTGCTCCAAGCGCAAAGATGCAACTTGATATTAGATGATTATTTTATTGTCATATGACCTAAAAAGCCGGAAATCCCAATTACCCTACCAATTCATATCCCAGAGTCTACAGTAAGTGCCAGTGAGGACCAGAACAGCCTTGTGTCAGTCAGTGCTACAACTATGATGATGTTAATAAGCGATAAATAAATGAGTTTCCCTATTTATGCGTGTTCATGTGGTTTGTTTTGAATTACTTATTGGGGCTGTTAACCATTGAGCTTGTCAGAGTGTCAAAATGTGAAAACAAATGCTAGATCTGAATGACAATATCCTCCTCTCCTAATGACTAGTATTTGACTGTACTCACAGATGCTGACCAACAATCGTATCTGGAAGAACAGAACTGTTGACATCGGGATAGTATCCGCTGAAGATGCTCTCAACTATGGATTCAGGTGCATTTTTCAAGTCTCCTACTACTTTTCTTTACCTGCTAAATCTTAAAATAAGGCTGTATGGCAAGTTTGTGGACCCAATCCCTTTTCTGATAAAATGACGACCTGTTCATTAAAAAAAAGCCACGATTTGACCTAGCTTTACGTTTCTTGTATTTTTTTTCCCAGTGGGGTGATGCTGCGAGGCTCCGGTATCCAGTGGGATCTGAGGAAGTCGCAGCCCTATGACAAATATGACGAGGTGGATTTTGACGTGCCAATTGGGAGCAAAGGGGACTGCTACGACAGGTAACAATAATACATTAAAGGGGACACATGTAAATATTGTTTTTACTTTGTGCATTATACCTCAACGTGATCAAACATGCACGTTCAGATACAGTAATACCAGGCCCCTAGTGACCGTCAGACTGTTTGACGGTCACTGGTCCGTGGCACAGCTCTTCCTTGTGTGCTAGGGCCTGACCGATGTGGAACTTTGGAGTCGATGCTGATATAAAGGGTTTGGAAAAGCCGATAGCTGATATATTGGTTGATATGATTAAGGATTGAATTAAGGGAATTGCGTTAACTCAAACCAATTTTAACAGCATAATTTTTTATATCACGCAATTAACGCGTGAATGTTGTAAATGTTGTAGAGACTTACTCAACTTTTCTGTTGAGAAGAGGAGCGTTCGCGTTTTAAAATAAGTCCAACCATGTCCTTCTTGGCCACCAGGGGACAATGTAATGTTGCGTTTGTGTCAAATTTGGTGCAAAAAAGTGCTAAGTTAGTATTTTCCAAAACTGCTGACCCTGCACTTTGCATAATCATCCAAGGATTCAAAACGGTACTAGATAAAAACTTTTTCTTTTGCCTGAAACTTGACTTTTTCAACCTGAAAATGTGTCACTGGTCAGTTTTGTTTAATCAAAAATGCAAATATATGGAGAATAGACACAGATGCCAAACATTTACACAAAGCAAGCGTATCCTCTTTTCCATGATGATTTATAAATTCTAAAATGGTAGGGACATCTTAAATAGATAAAAATGTGCGAGTTAACTATGACATTCATGAGATTAATCACTCACTCCCTGCTCCACAAGATGTAGGCACTCCTTGTTTGTTCATATGCAAAATACCACAGTACCGCAGACTTCTTTTGACATGTGTGTACAACTTAAAGCAGCAGAATGGCAGTTGATATGAATAAATTCTCAGACATTTCAATTTGATTCAGTCCTTTTATTTGGTCTCCAGAAACTTATTTAAAGTCTCTTAATGAATGGTTTATGAGGAACAAAGAAGAAACTGTCTGTAAAACAAATCCAAACATCTGTGAATTTAAAGGGAGCCTAACAGGGAGTGCCAGAGGCTTTCTTCACCCACACCCAAAATTAAAAAATCACTGAAAGGTGTGTGGCTGTAGGCTTTGGGGTGACATGCTCTCTCGCTATTCCAACTCCACTCACTAGGGGGCGTGTGCCAGACGCAACAGGATCGCTAACATAGCAAATCTTTTCAGTCAAGGATACCAGGTCGATTGTAATTGATTATTCAAATTCAAATGTGCTATACTCATTTAACCTGAAGAGGGCACCACACAGACGGTTTCAGGCACAAAACAACAGTTGTCCAACTACTGTTACTACAGTTACTGTTTCTTTTACTAATTGTCTGTGGTATTGTATTTGTTGCGATGCTGCTCTGGATGCATGTTGTGAATGAGATGTTGCAACCGCGGCCCTGCAAGCCGAGACAAATTGTTGACAATAAAGTTTAACCTAACCCAAAAGTAGTATTTTGAACAAGTTTACACCAAAATGTAGGCAACACACTCATTTAGACAGATTATCAACAGAAAAAACATGATTTGGTGTTTAGTTGCCCTTTAAGACCTTTGTTTATTTTGCATGTATTTCACTCACTGTGAGAGACGAGTCATTTCGTTTAAAAACATCTCACTGTTTTGTGCTGTAGGTATCTGTGCAGAATGGAGGAGATGAGACAGTCCCTCAGAATCATGATCCAGTCTCTGAACAAGATGCCCGAGGGAGAGATCAAAGTGGACGACGCTAAAGTGGCCCCACCAAAGAGAGCAGAGATGAAGGTACAGCACACAGGAAGTCACATGGGCCCTACTTTCAGTGGAGGTGTTAGAGTTGGCCACCAAACTGAAATAATCACAAAAAGAAACCACATTTATCTTTTAACCCTTTAAGCCCTATGGCCCCCACAGTTGGTGCCTCGCTTTCAGATACTGTTACTAACGTATGTGTTTTATGCAGCAAAATATCCCAAAGTTGCGAATTAGTGACACCTGATGTGGGATTATCCATTTCTGTTGTTATTTGCCACATCACAGGGAGGAAAAAGGCCTTTTTGCAGGAAAATGTGTGTGGTTTTTTCAGGCGGAAATTCATTCAAACCCATGGCAACCTCATTTTATTGTCAAACAACATAATTTATTATTGTTTCACTCCCACCGTCATCCCTAAACTCTACCAAATGTGTGGACACCAAGATTTGCCATGTACGCCTATGATGTAAATAAATGATATTTGGAGAAAAGGGCCTAGGGCTTAAAGGGTTCATTTGATTAAAACATTTTTTAACTTTCTTTAATTTAAAATCTTCAGCAAAAATCACATTATACAAGTTTAGCTGTATTTATTTTCAGATATTCGGTAGTAGGTAAACCATTTTTAAGTACAAATGAAAAAACATGACACAAAACAATTCAATCCGAAATGTATTAAATGATGTATGAATTAAGAACCATTTGTCTATGTGGGTGCACTTTACTGCTTCTACATTACCAATAAATTACTAAGCATTTCCTGGTAAGTGACCAGGAAATGTGGTAGGGCTGGGATTAGTAGGGCTGGTATTAGTCATATTACCATTAAATAAATTGTCCTGGTTCCATGTAATTTACTTTTTTACACGCAATACGTGCTACGTGGTTCCTTTTTTTCCCTCTCTATAGTTTCATATTTATTTTAACCACAAACATAAATATTATTGGGGGAAGTCACACCCACTACGTCCACGGTTTTTAGCCTTTGGTTTGGACACATGGACTCATGAGAAGTGAGAGGTTTACCACGGGTCCTGAAATCTATACTATTCATTTATCGTGATCTTTTATAACCACAGTAATTGTAAAACTTGACATCCCTATTGTTAAATTCTATGCTATTGCTATTACTACTACAGTGAGGTGCTACCCTCGATACTTGTTACTCAATTTAAATGTTACAAACCATAACCATTTTCTTCTTCTATGTAGGTCTATGACGATGTGCTGTAGGTCTGGCAGGTTTGCAAAGTTTTCAAACCTCTCTTTTTTTTTTTTTAAATGTAGCTTCTGATGCTAAAATGATATAAATGTCTTTTCTGTTTAACTCTTTAGACAGAAAAATCTGATTAATCTGTAACAAAAATTTTTTTACAAACGGATGAAAAGGTAAACCTAAATTTCCATAGTGACTTCTTCCATTGCTCTTGATCATCGTTGTCTTTAGGAAGTTTAGGTCAGTGGACACTTCCTGAACCCACTGTGCATCTGAACACACACCACTAAAGGGTTGGCGTCCCCTCATCACAGCCCCATGCCTCATTCAGAGCCGGCTTCCTCTTCTCACTGTTTTTTTTTTGTTTTGTTGTGCTTCTGCAGACGTCCATGGAGTCGCTCATTCACCACTTTAAACTGTACACTGAGGGCTACCAGGTCCCGCCCGGGGCCACCTACACCGCCGTGGAGGCCCCTAAGGTCAGACTCGCAGGCCAACCTGTTCTTCTGTCTTGCTTTAGCCAAAACGAGGTGAAAAGATTACATTACCATAGTGGGCACCAACAACTTTAACATGCTATGACCTGACACTACAGGTTAAAAGTTTGAGAACCCCTCTGTTTTCATGTTTTCTCGAAGATTATGCAGTTCAATGCCTCATTCTACTCAAATTAAATCTTTAGTAGGAGTTCCCATTTTACTTTGCTCAGCCTGCTTTATCCCAAACCGAAACAGCCAATAGCATGGCTCCACACGGATGAATGACACTCTCAAACGCTGTTTTAGTGGCGTGTTTGGATTATTAGTGGGGAAAAAAATAAAGTAAATATGACCCGCTACAGGGAAAAGGTGCTATCGTTAGCTGCTTACCTTTAGCTTGAGATCGCTAGCTTCTCTTCTCAGGCAAAATGCAACAATCCAAGCCGTTTTCTTCATTATTGTAAAATCCACATTGAGTAAAACTTATCCGACTAATATATATCCATCAATGATAAACTATCTCTTGAATTGGGCCTGTCTTGTTCGCAGAAATCCATGATTAGCGGAGTTTTGTGAACTTTGTCAGCATTTCGGACAGACTGCTCCTTACCTCTCCTCCGCAGATCACATGGCTGCGGTGCTTGGATCACGTGATCAGCGGCCAGGAGAAAGCGAAGAGAAATGTGTCCGAATAACCAACAAAATGAGTCAAGTATATAGTCTACTGTACAGTGCGGGACTATATTGTAAATGAGGATTTAGGGATTAGGGTGGACATTCGGACACCTTAGTAATTCCTGGGCCAATCCTTTGTGACAAAAACTGCCAGAAAGTTCACGGTTTTCTCTGTCAGCACGCATGAACTAAGGTCTAATTATTTTCTCACAAAATTTTCCTAAAGTGGCGACAATATTCAAAAACATGTGCATGATATTGGCCAGTAGCAACTTCTGTTTCTCTCCCACAGAGTTTTATTGGCACCGCCATATGAAATAGAATTGTAGATTGAGAACGCAACCAAAAGTGAAAATTAAACTATTAGGGAAGGGTCTCTGTGCCCTCACACCTGCCCCCTGCTGGCCTGTACCAACACCTGCACCATGACCTCTTTTAAGACCCCATGTGTAGAGGAGATTTACTATTAGTTTTAGACGATTTAGCCTTTGTTTTTGCTTGGAAGATAAATCGCTCCTTGTATAACATACCCCGTTGTACACGTTTCTTTTCCAGGGAGAGTTTGGAGTATATTTGGTGTCGGACGGCTCCAGCAGACCCTACCGCTGCAAGATCAAAGCCCCTGGATTCGCTCACTTGGTACAGACCGTACAATTCTCCTATAGAAAAATGCATTAAACATTGTCGACCCTTCTTAACAGTTATAGAAGAACTCATTTTCCACAAACCAAACTGTCATTTTCTGATGCAATACTTTGGCTTGATTATCCTGTTTTCCCCTAGGCTGGTCTGGACAAAATGGCCAAAGGACACATGCTGGCCGATGTAGTAGCTCTAATTGGTAAGAATTTAACAACAAGTGTGCACAATCATCACATTATCATCTAAAACTTGCATTCAAACAAGTTGGTTACCCCAGCTTTTAGTCAAATATTTATCCTCTGAACACAAACTAAAGACGCAACTATTTTAGTCGCCATGTCATTAAGGCACTGGTCAGGGTCACATTCAGAGGAGAATTCACTTAAGAGCCTTTTAAGATCTCTACTGTTATGAAAACCGGAGTCTCACTCGAGACAGTGAAGCTGTGGTCGCACAAGGCAGAACCAACTTTGGAATTTGTGAAAGTCTTATGTTGGACCCCGAGTCCGGAACAAAGGCTTCATTCATTCATTCATTCATTCATTCATTCTCTCTCTCTCTAAAGAAATTACATATTCTAGTAGAGACTGACGTTTGAGTTCAAAGCAAACAACTACACAGCGGAGGATAAAGTGGAGGGAGGGGCTTAAGGAGAGTTCACTTGGAGAATCTGGAAGTGAAACTACTGCAAAATTTGTTTTTTGCTAGCAGTTAGCACGTAGCTGATTAGCCTCCATTGTGCTTTTACAATTAGAATTTTTTGAAAAGTCTATGGAGAATTTGAATGGGATTTTTACTTCCTGGCCCCAGAAAGAGCCCGGATAAGGGCGGGACTATGGTTGCCATGGTTTCCAGTTGCATTCGGCAGTTAGAACAGCTGTCAGTGGGACAAATTCCTGTTACAGCTGCTTGGTTTTGCATTAAAGCGCTGCTAATCATGTGAACTGTGGTAAAGAAAAGTAATATCCAGCACAAAAGCTGACCTCACATTAGAGCTCTGATGGCAAGATAAGTTTGTGAGGTATATTCCTTACCTTTTTCTACCGTTCACATTATTAGCAGCGCCTTAATGCAGCTCTAACAGGAATTTGTCCAACCGACCGCTGTTCTAACTGCTGAATGCAACTGGAAACCATGGCAACCAGGCTAATTCAGAAATTGGCAATCAACTAGCATCCAATCTTGGTCTTCCTAATTCGTGTTGAAATGCCTGGTGCGCACTAATGGCTTGTGTCTTTGCAGGTACACAGGACATAGTGTTTGGTGAAGTTGACCGCTGAGAGGAGTCCCATGCTGTTTTTTTCTTTGATGTTGGTCCTCTAATATTACTGTACAATGCCCCAAAACGATAAACCTAATAAATATTTTACAACTGTCAATCTGCACACCTGTCCCTCTTCATTTCACACGTCAGCTTGTTTTGAGGCCAAAGTGCTGGCATGCCCCGTCGTCTGGTTTGGTTGGGTTTTTTTTCTCGTTCGAAGGGGGAGTGGTCTGATCAGATCTGAGAGAGATGGACTTCAAGCTGCCGACCACAACTTCCCTTTGAGCGAGCGCCTCGAGAGCTGCAGCAACACGAGAGGGACAGAAAAACCAGAGACACAGACATCCAGGGTTGTTCAGCGCGATCCTCCCTTTGGTCAGTCCAGGCTTCGAGCATGGGACGTCCCAATACACTAGCCTTCGCCCTGCCCCTGTGGATGTGCTTTGGGAGAGCAGGTGAGTGCATACGAAAGATTCAGTTTTAATTCCTTTTTTTACTCATTTCTTTATGTAGCAGTTTGACATGAAAATATATAGTACATTTGTTTTTTTTTGTTTTTTTTCAATACTATACTGACTACTGTTCAAAAAATGCAATACTAAATATAGACCTTACAAAAGTTTACCAAAAAAAAGAGAAACTGTTGTAGTTGTAACCTACACAGACAAAGTTTGATAGTCCTTGTAATATAATGAAGACTTTAAATATTATTGAAAGCATGGGATTGGTGCCAGCAGACATTGAAATCTAAATGTCTTGGTCATTCCCAAAGTTCCAAAGATCGCACAGAGGCCCCCCAATGATGATAATTCACTATATTCACAAGAATTTTTAATGTTCTACAACCCAAATTTACGTATAGAAGAACTAACAGCAATGACGGTGGGCTACGTACTGATTTAAAGTGAAGAAATTGAACTAATATAGGGTGACCAGATTCTTCACATTAAAAACTGGGACAAAAGTGTGTTTTTTTTATTTTTTATTTTAAATGTTTTTTCATCATTTTTCTCATGTTTTTCTTGCGTTTTTTCTCACATTTTTATGTCATTTTTCTCATATTTTTTGTTATTTTTTTGTAATTTCCCCCCCACTTTTTTTTGTTTTTCATATTTTTTTTCGTAATTTTTGTCATCTTTTTTCGTCTTTTTTTTTCTTCCATTTTTCATAATTCTTTTCTATTCTTTCTTCCTTTTTTTTTGTAATTTTTTCATAGTTTTTCTCACATTTTTATTGCTTTTTTCCTTGCATGTTTTTGTCATTTCCCCCGTGTTTTCTTATTTTTTTGTAAATTTTCTTTCTGCATTTTTTCGTCACATTTTTTGTCGGGGTCAGAAGTCATAAAGTATCAAGTAAATATGTGGCTTTGGACATGGCACTGGTGAAAAACTGGGACAGAGGTTGTGTTAAACTTGTGTAAAAAACTCCCAGGTACACTGGGACATCTGGTCACCAACTAATATACAAAACTTTTCTTCAAAATTCAACTTTTTCCAGTGTACTTGTTTTGCAGACTAGCTTTTGTGGGCCCCATGCTGTACCTCTGAGGTTCCCCAGTGTTATAATTCCATTTTCATGGAATTATAACTCTTAACTATTTTCGAATGCGCTTCTCCCTTCACTTCCCTCTTGACTGAAGTGTTGTGTAAGGCTCCATGTCGCCGTCCAGCTATAAAAGAAGAGGGAGTTTCCATGTGCTAATGTGACAGGTTTATCAACATCAGCGTCGTCTCGAGCTTTGGTAACACTCTTCACAACCACAAATAAGGAACTGGTTTATTTTACAAACTTAGAATGTACGTTTACTCCTGTTGCAAAATGTTGACTGCAGACTGCAGCTTTGTGTTTATTCTGTAAATAGTGATGTCTGGAAGTTCTCATACACCTCTTTTTGATCAGATTGAAGTTTGATCCCACAACAGTTCCAAATGTTTTAATTTACAAGGGCTGTTTATTTCTGTATCATGGCACAAAAGTGGATTTCATTGCAATTTTGACAATTTTGATTTTATTCTTGATTATATTGGATCTTGATTATATTTGTCCTTTGTGTCGCCTACAAGTCATTTACAATGTCTGAAGATTTAGTCTGTCTTCATTATATACTTTTTATTTGTTTGGAAAGACATAATTACATTATATTGACTAAAACTAAAATAATGTATAATGAATTGGTGGCACGGTGGCAGAGTAGTTGGGGCTCTTGCCTCACAATAAGAAGGTCCTGGGTTTGATTACTGGACCGTGCAGGCCTTCCTGTGTGTGACCAATTTAGTTGTAGTAAAGTTCCCCTTAACCTTAATCTTAACCTTTATTACTTACAAGTAGTAGTAAGTATTTGGTACTTAAGTGCTGAGCATAAAAGTCTGCATTATCTTTATGTAGTGATGTAATCTGACTTAAAATGAGGATATTCTGATATTTTATTAGGAAAACAAAACACAAAAATAAAAATAATAGACATTATCAGGTACATGTGTCAGCATACACTGCCTGACCAAAACACAAAGTACCTGGATTTAACTAAGCAAATACACTGCCAGTCGCCAAAAAAGGTCTCCATCACCTGTATTTGCTGTAGCATTGTTTTGATACGCTTCTTTTTAAATTTTTTATTTATTTATTTGACCTGTATTTAACCAGGAAAGTCCCACTGAGATTAAGAGTCTCTTTTTCAGGGGAGTCCTGGCCGCAGAGGAGCCAGGACTCACCTGTACATGTTTATAGTGGTAGGAGAAACCAGAGCACCCAGAGGAAACCTACGCAGACACAGGGAGAACATACAAACTCCACACAGAAAGGCTGTGTCCTGGCCCGGGATCTAACCCAGAACCTTCTAGCTGTGAAGCGCAAACACTAACCACTGCACTACTGTGCCACTTCTGAAATATCATATAGTTTTATTTCGATCCACTTTTGCATGAGTTTTTCACCATGATCTGGTGTTGATGATGAGTCGGACCACGGCCAAAACCTTCTTAAAGGTTCTCCACAAGT
Source organism: Lesueurigobius sanzi (assembly GCA_900303255.1). NCBI lineage: Eukaryota > Metazoa > Chordata > Actinopteri > Gobiiformes > Gobiidae > Lesueurigobius > Lesueurigobius sanzi. The sequence goes on along the minus strand of OMNZ01017997.1, from coordinate 3,887 downwards.
CTGGACTTTGTGGCCCCCAGTCCATGTGTGAAAATGAAGTCTCTTCAATCACTTTTTTACTCGAGCCGGAGGAATCTTGGCGGTATCTTGGAATATTCCCGGAAAGGTAGAAAGAATTCATTGAACCTGGTCATTCAGTGTATTCAGGATCTATAAACTTACTCATTGGGCACATAATGTTGATGAAAATGCAGTTATCCAATAGGATGCTCTAAAAAATATTTGCTTATTTAAATCCAGATAACGCTTGTTTTTTAGGTCAGGCAGTCTTTGTTATTTGCAAACATTTGACTCAAGTCAGAGTTTTGATACTTCTGGAAAAAGTATATGATAAACCTATATGATAAAACTGATAGTTTCTTCAAACAGTTAATCAAGTAAACGGGCTGAGTTTCTGAGACTTGCATGTGTTTTTCAGCGGCCGGTATCCATGAGCCTCAGGTCTGTTACATCCTGGACGGGATCCTCTTCCTGTATGGACTGGTGCTCACCACCCTCTACTGCAAACTCCAGATCTGTACGGTATGTTCACAGCAGAGTTTGATGAAATGATGCACAATACATCGATTCTCCAGCCAGGTACTCCTGTCCTGAATTTAATTGTTTTGATCAGGGTCAATGCAAAAAATGCATTTGTCTAAAGAAAATCTGCCAGGTCTTGGCCAAAATGGCCAAAACGTTCGACAGCCTTTTACCATTTAAAGAACATTGCTAAAATCAAAGTCCTAACCAGTCTAAAACAGATTTGAAGAGACTAATCCATATGTCTCCAGCAGGCATGATTATTGTAAGAGCCTACAGACTGGCCTCTTTAAACAAGTAATAAAGAAACCGCAGTATATTGAAAACGCTGCTGCTAGAGTCTGGACTACAAGCAAGAAACACAACCACATTAATCCAGGTCACTTCCTGTTTAATGTTAACAAATCTCTTCAACTCAAGTTGTTCGAGGGCTACCAGTTTAAAACGAATCTCAAAGACGTAAACATACACTGTTACGTATTGGATTTTGACCATATTATATCAAAATATCTTGATTTTAAACTCCTACTGAGTCACAAGAACAGAAATTAGTTTTATGGCATCGGTTTCTTAAAAATACAAAGTGTTTTACACCTTAGAAAAAGTCTGGAGGGCTACTGGGTATGCCCCAAAAGGTACCGCGTTGGTGCTAGAGCCATATGAACCACCTTGGTTTCAGTGAACTTCAGGAAGTGGCCTCCTGGTGCTGCCCAGAGTCGGGACTAAACATGCTGAGGCTGTGCTCCAGTTTTTTGCACCCAGGGTAAATGGTCACATTCATATAGTGCTTTTCTACCTGCTTTAGGCACTCAAAGCGTTTTACATCAAGGAACCACTCACCCATTCACACTCTCATTCATACACCAATGTACGCAGACACTGGAGGCAAAGTGGGTGAAGTGTCTTGCCCAAGGACACTACAACAGTGTACACCTGCGGGGATCGAACTGCTATCCCTCCGATTACAAGACGATCCGGTCTGGAACAGTCTGCCTCAAGATGTGAGACAAGCATCTAGTGTGGCAACATTTAAAACCAGGCTGAACTACCCTATTTGGCGGGGCTTCCCACAGCTGAATTTATTTTTTATTTAATTATTACATGTTTTATCTGCACCATCACTTTTATTGTATTAATGGTTTTATCTTGTTTTGGTGTTTTTATCTGTGTTGTAAGACATAGAAACTGATTAAAAATAAAGCGGCCTAGCCAATTTCGACCCGTCATCCCTGAACAGGTTGATGTTATATTATATATACTAACAAAAATAATGTGGAGAAGTCCCTTTGTGATCTACTGCAGTAATTAAAACCTATAGATGTAGTGTAGGGAGACTTTTTATATCTACAGTGTAGGGAAAAAAACACTATAGATTCCTTTATACTTCGATTTATTTATCAGCAGTGATGTTGTAGCTAATGAAGTTCATGTTACTCTGTGGATGTACAAGCAAGATGTTCCATTTATTATTCTCCTGAATTGCATAAAAGCGCACAAAGAAGTGCTTTGTAGCGTCAATCAAACTTAAAATTAACAATTGTTTTCGAATTGTATTTTTACAGATCATCGGTAAGAAGAAGGCTCAAGCTGGCAAGCAAAAAGAGGTACATTTTTTTATTTTGTTTCTGTGGAAATGGTGGATTCACAGTTTTCACAGTGCTTATTAGGTCTGATACTTTTTATTATATATACACTGGGTCCCCTAAAAGAATGTATTGAAACTAGATCATGAGGGACGCTGTACTACAACTGCAGATCCTTCCCATTGCTCTTCATCAAAGTGGTTGTTTTTGAGCCTGTGTAAAAGTTTAGGTAATTTCTTTTCATTGAACATGATTCCTGAAGGTGCAGCCTCTACAATTTAATAAATATTTGTAGAAATTCCAAGACCTCATTCTGCTTTGGGTAAACCGGTTCTTTTTTCACATGCCTGTACAAGAAAATGTTAAAATTGTTGGAAGATGAGCAGAATCATATCATATAGAGTAGTAACTTTCAGTGTGATCTTTCTAAAAAAAAAAAAAAAATTGCACAATTTAGCAAATAGTAAATTGCTTAAGCTGGAATTCGAGCATAAAATTGTCAAGAGTAATAGTCTTTGTAAGGATTTATTATGTATAAAACTTACTAACCTGTTTTTTTCCCCAAGTAGTGGAATGAAATATCTTTAGTTTAGAAATTCCTTTGTGGAAAAAACACTGTTAGGAATGTGTTTGGACCTCAACTATCAATTTGATTTACTTTCTTCCTCTTTCATTATTTGTAATAAAAAAAATCTGGTATAGTGCCTGTGTCAATACTATATCACACAGTGTTGGTAGACTACTTAGTATAGGCGCCATCTGGTGGTGAAAATGCACTACTGCAGCCAGCCCTAAAGAATGTAAACCCATGTCTAAACCGGGTTATTCTTGTTCAGAAATGTGAAACAAATAGTCATGAGTGAGTTTACGTAACCATCTGATAATGAAGGGATCATGAAGTAAGACAGTGACCCCACTCTGGATTATGAGAAAAGGGGAACGGGAATCTTATTTGTATAGCGCTTTCATATGACACAAGTCATCCAAAGCGCTGCACACAGTGACACAGCTCAGCTGAGGTGTTACTTTCTGTGCTTGATACAGGTGTCAATACCTCGGCTCATTCAGCCCATCATTAATCCATATTATGGAGGACCCTAATCTTAGGACGACACGCAGCGACCCAAATAAGACTTGAATTTGTTATATATAATATAAAATACCGTAGGATATTTTACTCCTGTACTGTGTTTAATACTGTAAAAACTATTGCTCTCATAAATTACTGCATAAAATAATCTGAAACTATGACCAAAGCAACTCGGTAACTCTGGTGTTTCTATACTTCTTTATACAACAATTGGCAACAGACAAGCAATCAATCACCCCTTGCCTTTCGCTGTAAGACCATAATCTCTTAAAGGCCTGGTGGAACTTTTTATGTGAAAAAAAACAACCATGATATTTGTGCGTATTTCACCTTTTAGTGATCCAGTGGCTGTGGGTGGTTAGCACTGTGCCTTTATACTTTCCATCACAGCGGCCCCTGTGACGCCCAGGAGCAATGTTTTTAGGGTGACTGGTATATTTTCACTGTGTTGCCATGGAGATGGCTCCATCAGCTGAGACAACCTCCCAGAAACCAGAAATGTGTCCTTGATATTAAGGCCTATGAGTCACTAAAACTATCTAATCTTTTTTCACATAAAAAGTTCCACAATGCACTTTTAACGTAATGCTAAAAAAAGAACCTACACTTTACCAAACCTACGAACAAGAGAATAAACACATACATGTGCTAAAATCATACATAAAAACATAACTATATATAATATACGTATA